>JAQQSZ010016165.1:0-11096 GCA_028646595.1 Phalanger gymnotis | reverse complement strand
TTCAGCAGGCTCTTCACTCCTGCTCTGATCTGCCACTTAATTCCTCCCACCAGGTGGGCCTGGGGCCAGAAGCAACTGCAGCTGTAGTTCTAAAGCTGTCCCACCTCCACTGCCCCTGGGGTGGTGGCTGAACCACAAACTCTATCCCAGTCCCCAGCAACTTTTCCCACTAACCTACTCTGTTGTCTTTGGTGTGTGTGGGTTGAGAAGTCTGGTAACTGCTGCAGCTCACTGATTCAGGGTGCTAAGTCACGCTCAGCCCAGCTCGTGGTCTCTTTGGTCCACGCCACCCATGCTGGGCTCTGCTCTGCTCAGCTCTGCTCCCCTCTGCTCCTAGCTCCATGTGGGATAGACCTTACCCAGAGACTATCCAGGCTGTCCTGGCCTAGAGCCCTGCTTCCCTCTGCTACCCTGTGGGTTCTGCAGTTCTAGAATTGGTTCAAAGTCATTTTTTATAGGTTTTTGGAGGGACTTGGTGGAGAGCTCACGCTAGTCCCTGCTTTCCAGCCGCCATCTTGGCTGCACCGCGCACCCTGCCCCCCCCATGCTAATTGAAAAAAAATTTTTTAATGGGAAGGAAGTGGGCCTAGCAATATCAGATCAAAAACTATGCTACAAAGTAGTAATCATCAAAACAACTTGTTACTGGTTAAAAAATAGATAGATTTATCAGTGGGATAGATGAAGTATACAACAGACAGAAGCAAATGAACCCTGCAGCCTATTATTTCATAATCCCTAAGGCTCCTACAGTAGAGACTCACTATTCAGCAAAAACTGCTGGGAAAACTGGAAAATCATCTGGTAGAAACTACTACTACTACTAATAATAATAGCTAACATTTATATAGCACATACTATGTGCCAGGCCCTATGCTAAGTCCTCTTAGTGCAATTCTTCTATCATTTGATCTTCACAATAATCCTGGGAGGTAGGTGCTATTATTATCCCCATTATACAGATGAGGAAACTGAGGCAAACTAAGGTTAAGTGACTTACCCAGGGTCATACAGCTATTAAAGTATCTGAGACTGGATTTTAATTCAGGTCTTCCTGACCCCAGTCCTAGTACTCGATCTATTGCAACACCTCACATCACATACTAAGATAAACTCCACATGCATACATGATTTAATCAGAAGAGGTGATATCACAAATAGAGGAGAATGGAAGAAATTACATATAACATGTATGGATAGTGGAAGAGCTAATGACCAAACAAGAGACAGAGGGGGTCATAGAAGATAAAATAGACAATTTTGATTACATAAAATTAAAAGGTTTTTATACAAACAAATCCAATGTCACTAAGATTAGATGGTAAACAGTTAACTGGGGGAAAATCGTTATAGCAGGCTTCTGTGATAAAGATCTCATTTCCAAGGTATATAAGGAATTGATTCAAATTTATACATGTGAGAGCCAAATCCCAGTTGATAAGTGACCAAAGGATACAAACAGACAATTTTCAAAGGAAAAAATCTAAGCCATCAATAGCTATACATTCAAATCACTAATAATTAGAAAAGTATAAAATAAAGCAACTCTGAGCTTTTACTTCTCACCCATCAGATCCACAAAGCTATCAAAAAAGGAAAATAACAAATGCTGGAGGAGCTGTGGAAAACCAGCACCTCCATAGTGGTGAAGCTGTGAATTGGTTAAGCCATTTTGGAAAGCGATTTGTAACTGTGACCCAAAAGTTACTGAAATATATATATATATATTATATATAAGATATATGTATATTATATATGTATATATATTTTTATATTTATATCTATATATGTATGTATATGTCTTTTGGTCCAGAGATACTATTCCTACTATTAGCTCGTCAAAGAAAGAGGAACAGGACCCACATGAACAAAAATATTTATAGCATCTCTTTTTGTGATGGCAAAACACTCAAAGCTAAGGGGATACTTATCAAGTAGGGAATAGCTGAATAAATTATAGAATACTATTGTGCTGCAAGAAATGATAAAGGGGATAGTCTTAAAGAATCCTGGGAAGTCTTGTATGAACTAATGAAGAATGAAAGGAAGCAGAAACGGGAGATTAATTTATACAATAACAACATTGTAAAGATTAATAATTTTGAAAGACTTAAGAATTATGAGGACAGTTAGGTGACACATTGGATAAAGTGCTGGACCTGGAGTCAGAAAGACTAATCTTCATGGTTCAAATCCAGCCTCAGACACTTAATTAGCTGTATGAACCTAGGCAAGTTACTTAATCCTATTTGCCTCAGTTTCCTCATCTGTAAAATGAGCTGGAGAAGGAAATGGGAAATCATTCCAGTATCTTTTGCCAAGAAAATCCCAAATGGGGCCATGAAGAGTCAGACACAACTGAAAATGACTCAACAACAAAAGAATTTTGATCAACACGATGACCAAGATAATTCCCACATTTCCTGCCTACCTCCTGATAGAGAGGTAATAGACTCAAATTGCATAATGAGATATAAAGTGTTCCAAAAATTTCAGTGCAGTTTAAAGCCTTAATAGCTCTAGACTGCACCTAATATTTTATTTTCGGATGTGGCCATGGGAATTTCTTTTGCTTGATTATACATATTTGTTACAAGAGTTTTCTTTTTCATTGAGAGGTAAAATGGGAGAGAGAGAAAAAAATAAATTTTTGTTAAATGAAAAAAAATTTTTTAATGAACCCATCCTTGCCCTCCAGGTACACACATTCTACCAGTAGAAACAATGTGTGAGTACAGAGATATAGGGGTCCAGAATGAGAGAGGTGATAATGCCGATGTTTCCTGCCTTTGCTAGTCCCCATCTGGTGTATTGCTCTTGGGACCACATTTTAGAAAGGACAATGGCCAACAGAAGCTTGTCTAGAGAAGGGCAATCAGGATGAGGACAGTATTGGAGACTATGCCATATAAGGGTCAGTGAAGGAACTAGATTGAGATTGAATAGAGATAACTGGAGGGGGGAGGTGTCTCCTACAGGATCAGGGCATAATAATTGTCTTTAAATACTTGAAGGATTGTTATGTGGAAGATTTTGTTTGTAGAAGGAAGGTCTGGGATCAAGAGATGGAAACTATAAGCTACTGGTGATTAAAGCTGCCTCAGGAAATAATCGATTTCCTGTCATTAGAGGTCTTCAGGTAGAGGCTGGTTGACCACTCATCTGGAATATTTTAGAGCTGATTCCCATTCAGGTCCCAGTTGGACTGGAGACCTCTGAGACCTCTTATAGTTCTGAGATTCTAAAATTCTATGATCCTATGATCACTTTTGCGAGTCAAACCCTTCTTTAACAGGCCTCTGTTAAAGGAGGCTGGCCAATCGACTTCAATTTGCATGGTGGAACCAGGGACCAGGGACCAGGACACGGGATCATCAGGAGAGCTGAATAGCCTCTGTCCTAAATGTCTCAATGGGATGTTATTGGCAAGAACTCCCAATGACCTTTTCCCAAGATCCTATATGCCCTCAGCTGCAAATATCCAAAGGCCAGTGTGAAGCATGGATAAGCTTGGGCCTTAATGAAAATAAATCACTACTAGAATCCCAGACCCCTGTGTAGACAAAGGAGAATTGTCCATCTTCCAGAACCTGGCATTGGCAATCTCAGGGTAATAGGACTGGTTTTTGTTTGTATGTTTTTGGCAGGAGGGGAAAGAACGAAGCCTTGTTTGAAGGCAACAGCACAGAAAATTCCATGGCTTCTCCCCCAAGCAAACTTATCCAAGGGCCATTTTGCATCTGTACAGCCTCCATATTCATATGTGTATGTGTTTAGATGTAAAATCTTTTCCCTACCCTACTGTATAAATAGAATTACTTTATGTTTTTAAATTTCGTGATCCCGTATCTTTGCATGGGGAATTGGTGGCCACTCTTGGGGAATAGCCAAATAATCAAGTTCCCAGGTTATGCCTGGGTGGGAATAACAAGCCGGAGAGGTGAGAGGTCCCTGATATGAACCCCATCTGTAATACTGAAGAGAAAGCAATATGCCCACGTCACATTAGTGGGCAGAGTTGAACATAAAGATCAGGTGTCCTGGAATATAATTCACTCGTGTATCTAAAAATTCATACCTTTTACTTTACCTTATCTCTGCACAGGTCTTTGAAAAGAAATGCATAGCAAAGATATAGGGTTCCTTTGAGTCGTTGCTGAATTGTAGTCTGAAAAGTGGGCGGACAAAATATATTTTTCACCATTCAGATCCTGCTTAATCCTGGAGGATTCCACTCACATTTGGCTTTGTTTAGTTAGTCACCCTCATTCCCCTTTCTCAGAAAAGAATTTTATGGGGCCTCTCATGGCTTCTTGAACATCAAATAACCCTTAAAAGCAACACTGTGATGGATCATGTGTGAGTGAATCACACAAGGATTAAATTTCCCTTGAAAATACATATGGCTCTAATAATTAGCAGAAAAAGGCCTTGGCAACACAAAGCTCTGGCTTCAGAGTAACGTCAGAGCCATTTTGAGAAAAGCTGAATATGGCAGCTCAGTCCTTTTTCTGTGAATGGAGCCTCAAGGGAAGTTTGTGTCCCAATCAAGTCTGAAATGTCCAAAAGGTAATTGATAATACGGAACTGAAGAGCAGGAGAAAGAATGAGATTCGTTATATAGATGTTGGGGTTAACTATATAGAAATGATAATTAAACCCATGGGATATGATAAGGTTACAGAGAGACAGAAATGGAGGAAAATGGGGGGAGAGAAATAAAGTGAGAGACATAGAGAGAGACAAAGAAAAAGATAGAGGTAGAGACAGAGAGGGAGAGAAAGACAGAGACAGAGACTAAGGGATGGGAGAGAGAGACTGACAGACAGAGGAGAGAAGAAAGACAGAGAGAAGGGAAATAGAGACAGAGAGAGATAGGTGGACAGAAAGGAGAGGGAGAAGAGAAGGCCTAGAACAGAACCTTTGGGATCATTAGCAATTAGGAGGCATAATTTGGATGATAAGCAGCAAAAGAGACTGGGAAGTGGTGGCCAAACAGGTAAGAAGCAAACTGAGGATAGAACAATGTCACAAAAACCCAGAGAAGAGAGATTATGTAGGAGAAGCGGGTGGTCCTGTGTTAAATGCAGCTGATAGGATGAGAAGGATTTAGGACTAAGAAAAGACTATCAGATCCAATGATCAGGAGAAAAAATAAATGTCATTTGATTTCAGTAAATTGGATAATTTTGCTGGAGTGATTCATATTGAGACAAAGGAGGGTCTCTGGGGTAGGTAAAATAAGAGGGAACAAAGTTACACGAGGGAAAATAAAGACAAAACCAGAAAGGAGACCAGAAAGAGGGAGAGACAAAAGCTTTCCCCAAATGTCTCTTATTTCAGTCTGCCCTCCAGTCCCATCTCTCCAAGTATAGGGCCTTCCAGGACAGGAGACAGGGCTGGGTCTTTTCACTGTCATTTATGGTTTGGTCTGGTAAATGTCAGCCCTTTGTGAACAACGATGCTTCTGCTGGGACATTCCTAGAAACTTCGGCTCCATTATTAGTCCATGCCAAAGGCAGAAATCCTGGGAACATCAGACCCGTCTTCTCCAGGTCGATCATAGAATATCCATACATTTATATCTTTACTTTCCCAGGTAACTCCTGCTTCTGAAAATTCCCTCAAGACCTAAGGGGTTGGACAGGTTGAGGAGGGAAAGTACTGGCATATTTTCACTTGAGAAAACTTTTGCTTTGGGCTGAAATGTTCACAATTCAGTCTCTAGGTGCTATTAGACCTACCAAGGGTCTTTTCTGGAAACCAGAGGAACCAAGCCAGAATCAGTCCCATATTGCAACTGAGAAACCCAGAGTTCACCAGACTAGATTTCTGCCACGGCTCTCTGGAGCTGGGGTACAAGCATACACTAGAAACAGGCCATCTGATTGGACCAGTTAGGATAGGTAGTATCCCTGTCTCTGGTTTCTCACTTCCAGGCTGATCACCAATTCCTGTGATCTGGGCCAAAGTAGACCACCATTGATTGAAATGTGTCTCCATCATGAAGACCAGAGCAGGAACTACATCTGGACCTGATTAAGGCTGGGGCATTCAGGGAAGGAATCTGAGTCTGTAACCAAGCAGCCTGTTCATTTTAAGTATATCCTTTTCAAAGGAGGACCCATTTAATACCAAGTGGAACATTTTCTCTGAAGATAACAAGCATCGTAACTCATGTTCACGTTATACTTTATGGTTAGCAAACGTATGGGAGTTAGTTTAACCAGTCTGCCAAACAGGGAAAACTGAGACTAATCACAGAAAGTAAAGAATAGATAACAAG
This sequence comes from Phalanger gymnotis, assembly GCA_028646595.1. NCBI lineage: Eukaryota > Metazoa > Chordata > Mammalia > Diprotodontia > Phalangeridae > Phalanger > Phalanger gymnotis. Next base: position 4,810 of record JAQQSZ010016165.1, on the reverse strand, counting down.
GTGTTAAATTTACCAGTCGGGGCTCATGGGCAATAATGTAGTGTAGATCTACAGAGTATGCCTAGAAGTCAAAGGAGCAGCTATCCTCTGGGGACCCAACCCATGAATGCCAGTGCAAGTGCAGGAGACAGTCCAGGATCAATGCAACACAAAGCTCTTCTTAGCAATAAGCCTGTGTCATAGATAAAACTATTCCTATTCCCTTTTTACAGGTGAGAAAACTGAGCCTTTGAGAAGTTAAGTGACTTGCTGTTCAGGGCTTGGCCTGACTCAGGCCAAACTCAGGTCGTTTAGGTTCAATATTTGAACAAAATGAGTTGTTAGTAAGTGGAGATTTACTCAGCCATAGCAGGAAGAGGATATTCAGCAAAGACAGGCACTGAGGACACCCTGAATTTGTTCAGCTAGGTGAAGCTCCCTTGCCTGAGTTGCCTTCTTGGTCTGCCAAACATCAGCTGGCTCCTGAGGTTTTTAGTGTTTGTTTTGTTCTCAGGCAACTAGAAGTGAAGTCTTCCCCTCCAGGCAGCCAGGTCTTGAGGATGGTCTTAGTGCCTTTCAAAGATAAACTTTGGGTTGTTGTTCTGACTCTTTGCAACCCTATTTGGGGTTTTCTTGGCAGTGGAGTGGGTTGCCATTCCTTCTCCAGTTCATTTTACAGATGAGGAAACTGAGACAAAACAAGGCTAAGTAATTATTTGCCCAGGATCACACAGCTAGTGTGAGACCAGATTTGAACTCAGGAAGTCAGTCTTCCTGACTCCAGGCCTGCACTCTATCCACTCACTGCACCACCTAGTTTCCCAAGGCAAATGTTGGAAAATTACAAAGAATGAGCATGGCTCCAAAGAGAAATGTGAAGACACAATCTCCTTCCTTCCCCAAACTCCTTTGCAGAATATGAGGATCCAAAGATATGGAGTATTGTATATATTTTCAGACTTTTTTGGTGTACCAATCAATTTTGCTAATTTTTTCTCTTCCTATTTTTCTCTGAAAATATTACTTATTTCTTTAAAAAAATACTATTTGTCTTTTTAAATAAATTTATTTTTTTATTTTGAGTTTACAACACTCAGTTCTACAAGTTTTGGGGTTCCAAATTTTCTCTCCCTCTCACTCCTTCCCCCAATCCGCCAAGAAGGCATGTAATCCAATATAGGTTCTACATATATCTTCACCTTGAACTTTATTTACATAATAGTCCAGTTGTAATGAAGAATTATAACCAATGGAATGAATCATGAGAAAGGAGAACGAAACCGAAAAAGAAGGAAAAAAATACTATTTGTCTTATAAGATAGTTCTCTGGGAGGGGGCAACAGGCGGGATATTGGGAGAAAATCTGGTGATGTAAAAAACCTATCGATAAGATTTATTTTTTAAGAAACATAGCTAATTACCAAACATTCTATATAATAGTAGGTTGTTTGTTTGTTTGTTTGTTTGGGAGACTAAGGGTATTTCAATATGCATATACCATGGGGTGGGATAGGAAGAAAGAAAGACTTATCCTAGTGATGTCAGGTGTTAGGCTATTGCTTTTATTTATAATTGCCCACAGTCAGTCATACAAATATCTGATTCAAAACCAAGTGTTCTGATTCCAGGCCTTTTGGGCTGACATTCCTGACCTTCTTTGTCTCTGTGGCCCCAGGAGTGCCTAGCATGATGCTTTGCTTATGGTAGGCTTTAGCTACCATTTGGGAAGTGCCTCTCTTACTCTCTCTGGCTTTCACCCTGGTCCAAGAAAACCCCAGACACATTTATGTGACTTGTTTTGCTTTCCCCCCAAGAAGAGCTCTTAACTTCCCTGGAAGCACTCAGGTTAACAAGGGTATTAAACTTGGAAAAGGTTTTATTTACAAAACAAATTGTAGAAAGGACCTCTACCTAGAGCTTATGAAGACAAGAAAATTCTTCATCCACATCCTCAAAAGGTTCTATACAGTCCTTCCAATAAATGTGTGCCTCACAAGATCCTGCAGAATTAGCATTCCTCTCTCATCAAGACCTGCACTGTCTGCAGGACTCACAGAACTAGGGAAGAAGACTTTGTCCCTCCACATTGTGATTCTCTCTCTAGGGGCTGAGTGAGTTGATGCAGAATTTTCAACACATGTGGCTCTCTGGGTCCACGCATATGTCTTGGCATGTTTCACACCATCCTCCTGTTTCAAGAGACTGTGCAGATATAGTTCAGGCCCTTTGGAGTTTTACACACAGCTTAGGATTTCTACCTCCATCATCTATTGCCTGCCCTGCAAGGTTTTCTCTTCATTCTTCTTCACTGAAGCCTCTCTGCCTTGGCCCATCTGTTCAGGTTGCTGGCCTGGGAGTCCCAGTACATAAGGATATTCTTCCATTTCTCCCTGTTAATTTTCCTGGTGATTCTGTGAACCTTAGGGCTAGGGTCACAGGAGTTGGGACAGGAATGGACCATAGAGATCGTGTAGTCTGGATGATGAGCAAAATGGGGATCAGAGCGCCTAAGGGCATTATCCAAGGTCCCATATCAGGACACAGAACAGCTGCTGATGTCCAAATCCTCCTCCTCTGACTAAACCCAGTGCTTTACTCTGTATGCCATGCTGCTTCATGTTACTCCATTCAATTACAGAGATAAGAATGTTTGAAAACTGCCACAGGCATATCTCATTTTGTTGCCATTTGCAAATATTGCTTTTTAAAAAAAAACAAACAAATTAAAGGTTTGTGGCAACCTTACATCAAGTCAATCTGTCAGTGCCATTTTCCCAACAGCATGTACTCACATTGTGTCTCTATGTCACATCTTGACAATTCTCACACTATCTCAGATTTTTTCATCAGTATTAAATTTGTTTTGGTGAACTGTGATCAATGATCTTTGATGTTACTATTGGAATTGTTTTGGGGTGCCACGAACTACATCTGTATAAGACTGCAAACTTATTAAATGTTGTGTGTGTTCTGACTGCTCCACTGAAGGCCCTTCTACTTTGTCTCTCTCCCTTTTCTCAGGCCTCCCTATTCCCTGAAATACAACAATATTGAAATTAGGCCAATTAGTAACCCTACAATGGCCTTGAACACAAACTATTCAAGCAAAAGGAAGAGTCAGTTGATGTGACAAACTTTTCTATTTTAAGAAATTGCCACAGCCACCCCAAACTTCAGCAACCACCACCCTCATCAGTCAGCAGCCATCGACACTGAGGCAAGACCTTCCACCAGCAGAAAGATCGCTAAAGGCTCAGATGATGGCTAGCATTTTTTTTTTTTTAGCAATAAAGTTGTTGTTGTTTGGCCTTCTTTTCTTGAAAAGGACCAATAACATCACAAGGGTGATGTCTTGACTTGCATGTGAATTGGATTTAAGTGAGGCAGAGCTGCACAAAGTCATCAGCCTCACTGTCTTCTCCAGAGTCTTCAGAGTCCAATGGCAAGACAAAGGTCAAGATTGGAGATGGCCCAGGATGCAGTGAATGACCTTAGCCTTTTTGTTTTGTGAGAAAATGGAGGTTAAGTGACTTACCCAGGGTCACACAACTATTAAGTGTCAAGTGTCTGAGACTGCATTTGAACTCAGGACCTCCCAACTCCAGGGCCAATGCTCTACCCACTGCACCACCTAGCTACCCCAGTCTCAGCCTTTTTAAACTAAGACCTTTGCCAGGTCTCAGTTTGTCGGGGCAATGCCCATTCAGCGATTAAAAGCTAGATAAGATCTGAGACAAAAGGTAGCCTACTTTGCCATCACAAAAGAATCAGTCTGGGAGGAGAAGACCTTCAAAGTTTCTAGCCAGGATAGAAAACAATTGCTATTTACACTCACTCTGAGCCATCAAAACCCAAACAATGAGCAAGAGAGATTTGGACTGGGACCTTTAATTGGCCATTTAATGAAAGCCTGAGTGATTCGGATTTAAAGGGTAGTTAAGCATCTCCATTTGAATAACAATGGACTTTTTCTTTCTTTCTTTTTTTCACTTTTATTTATTTTTAGTTTTCGACATTCATTTCCACAAGATTTTGTGTTACAAATTTTCTCCCCATCTCTACTCTCTCCCCCACCCCAAGATGGCATATATTCTGATTGCCGCTTTCCCCAGTCTGCCGTCCCTTCTATCACCCCACTCCCCGCCCCCTACCTTATCCCCTTTCTCCTTACTTTCTTGTATGGCCAGATAGATTTCTATATCCCATTGCCTGTATATCTTATTTCCCAGTTACATGTAAAAACAATTTTCACCATTTGTTTTTAGGACTTTGAATTCCAAATTCTCTCCCTTCTTCCCTCCCCACCCACCCTCCTTGATAAGGCAAGCAATTCAATATAGGTTATACATGTATCATTACACAAAACACTTCCATAATAGTCATGTTGTGAAAGACTATATTTCCCTCCATCCTATCCATCCTCCATTTATTCAGTTTTCTCCTTTGAACCTGACCCTTTTCAAAAGTGTTTGCTTTCTCTACTATTTCCCCCAATCTGCCCTCCTTTCTATCATCTCGCCCCTCTTATCCCCTTCCCCCCTACTTTCCTATAACATAAGATACCCAATTGAGTGTGTGTGTGTGTTATTCCCTCCTTAAGCCAAATCCCATGAGAGTAAGGTTCACTCATTCCCTTACACCTGCCCGCTCTTCCCTTCCTTTAGAATTGCTTTTTCTTGCCTTTTTTATGTGAGATAATTTACTCCATTCTATCTCTCCCTTTCTCTTTCTCCCAATATATTCCTCTCTCACCCCTTAATTTTATTTTTCTAGATATCATCCCTTCATATTCAACTCACCCTGTGCCCTCTGTCTACATATATATATATAT
>JAQQSZ010016164.1:0-11096 GCA_028646595.1 Phalanger gymnotis | reverse complement strand
TCTTTCTTTCTTTCTTTCTTTCTTTCTTTCTTTCTTTCTTTCTTTCTTTCTTTCTTTCTTTCTTTCTTTCTTTCTTTCTTTCTTTCTTTCTTTCTTTCTTTCTTTCTTTCCTTCCTCCCTTCCTTCCTGTAGGTACCAGTGGGGTCTTGGATGCTCTCTACATCTCAGTCAGCTATGAGGTTTTGAAAATGTGGTCTGTTGGAGAGAATAATCTGTAAGGACTGACTGTTCCTGTTTCATATTTTAATCAGTGTCCATGCCTGGACAATTTTTATTCTTTTAAATATTTTATAACAATAACAAAGTAAGTATCTAGACTGATAGTTGTTGATGTCTTTTAAGTTGCTTTTTGTTCCTAATATCCCCTGCAGCCTTTTTTCTTCTTCTTTTCTTTGGGAATCTTTCTCTCTTTGACATCTTGAAAGTCTGGGCTCATGGTTTTTAATAATTTCTTGCCTCTAGGATAGATTTTTTTTTTCCTGTGGGATTGATTAGGTCTGGCTGCTCTTCTACAACCTCATTCTTTCATATGCAATTTTCACTTCTCCATAAAATTTATTAAGAGTTCAGACTTCAGGGAAGGGCCAAGACTGTGTCTAGAACAGCCTGCTTCTACATGTATGGCCTGTAGTCTGTTCCTCCTACCATAGTCTTCAGTCATGCCTTTTGCATGTGAGCTCCAGCCACTGGTGTCTCCAGATTGTCCTAGTTCATTTCTCTATTTCCAGAGTCTTTTATTCCCCCATTACATTGTGGAGGAAAAACAGCCAAACAAAACACTTTCTTCCTTAGCTATTTTACTTAGGAAAAGAACAACCTCGGTCAGTCATTGTCAGAAAAAACTTCAACTGCCTTTCATGGAGGGGACTAGGAAGGAAGGATGTATGGCCCCGAGCAACAATTTGTTATTCAACATTTAAAGATATTTAAGAAATGGTGATAATCATGGAGTCAATGTTTTTCTTTTCATTCATTTTCCTTCCTTCCCTACACCCCAGAGGAGTGTTGTGCAGGAAATGTTGAACAATTGACGTATATGTACTCAGGTTATTTTAATTGTAATCTGAATTATTAACATTTTCTCCATCATTTTTAAAGTTCAGACAATCAATAAAATAATAAAACAGGCCCTGATTTGTAGTCTTTGCCTATTTCCAAGTAGTAAACGCTCACACTGAAAATCTAACAATTGGCTCTCACCAGCCTGTATGAGCAGGCTCCAGCATAGCTCTGCCTGCATGAGCAGCTTGTTTAGATGAGTGGGGTTGTTTCTGTTATAACTGCAGGCAGTGCCTTCTTTATCTTCTAATCTGATGAAAAGATAAGTTATTATCTTATTATAAGGGATCTTAAATGCCTCCCTTCAGATGGCTGTTTCCTCCTCTTTGTTTATTTCTCAAACTTTGTGCATTTGTGTGGCAGTATCTAAAGCCATGAGCTTCTTTCCTGTTTCCCTCTCTGGAGATTATTGTCTATGAATTGGTCCATCTATTGTCATTATTTTGTTGTACCTGTTATATGCTATAGTAAAGGCTTTTAAACTGGGGTCTATGAACTTCTTTTTCAAAAATATTTTGATAAATGTATTTCAATTTCATTGATTTCCTTTCTAACCCCATATATTTTATGTTTCAAATTTAAAAACATGATTTTGAGGTCCATAGGCTGCACCAGATGGCTAAAGGGGTGCAAGACACAAAAATGTTAAGGACCCCTGTTCTTTGGTGTCTGACTTGGCAGTCACCCATTGAACATCTTCTCCTTACTCTCTTCCTTCTGTGTTTAAAGCCCCCTGATAAGACCTGCAAGATTTCAAGTATGTATGTATGTGTATATATGTGTATATACATATATTTATATATTTGTTTCAGGCAAATACATATACATATGTGTGTGTTTTCTGGGTGTCTCCATCTATATCTATCTATCTATCTATCTATCTATCTATCTATCTATCTATCTATCATCTATCTATCATCTATCTATCTATCTGTCTGTCCGCCTTTGAGAGTCACACTCTATGCTTGGCCAAAAGTTAACTCATTCCTGTATTTAAAGCTGTGGTCCAGCAATCTAAGACCTTATTCTCATATCATCCTCTTAGGCAGCTAGTTCACTTTCCCATCCTGGTTTTTCTCTTCTGAACCTCTTATCTTCAAATAGCACCAGGGACTAAACAAGTTAAAAAATTAAATAACAAAACAACACCTATATCCACTAAGATCTTCAGTTTCTTGCGTTGGAGGATTTCATGGTACTTAGCACTACAGGACAGATAGGGTCTTATGATGGAAAGTGATTTGCATTCCAAGGTCCTGGATTCAGGTCCTGATGGTATGCTGCTTAATAGTTAAAATATGTTGGAGTATCATTTTACTTGTCTGGGACTCAGTTTGCTCATTTATAAAATGAGGATACTGGACTCCATCTCTGAGGTACCTTCTAATTGTGAATCCTATGATCCTACTTTAGAAGGGGCTCCTAGATCTGGGTTTCCCCCACCCATTTGTCTTCTTTCTTTCCATCTTACTCCAGATGATGAATGTGTATTCAGTCATTTCACAAATATTTTAAATCAATCTCCTCCTATGCGTCAATTGTACCTCTCTACCTTCTTCCAAAGGGTGTTGTCAAGATTATCTCACCACAATGAGGCCCTTTCTGTGTTCATATAGCATTTAGTATTCATTGAGAGGAAAGGAGGTGGTGGAAAAAAATTGCAGCATCTCAGTTTCCCAGTTGAGAAGACGTCACCTCACATCTGAGATGAGCTCAATGTGTTCATACATCCTTCCATGTTCGTATTCCATGTCCCATGCAGTGAAACCTCTCATGGATTTTTATAAGAAGAGAATTTAGCCCTTTTCTCACTGCCTAGGATTTGGATTGAAGGGTTGGGTCTCCCTTGTGCTCCTATCTCATGAGAGAGAGGCGAGGGTGTCTATGGCCTAGACCATTATTAGGACTCATTAAATAAAGGGAACATAGTTTCCTTCAACTGTCTGGAAGGTCACTCTGCCTGTAGGAGTCTGACAGTTTTAGAGGATACAACCACACAAAATAAGACTCCCTCATCTAAGCTTCTGGCACGAGCCATGGTTCTGATGATGACATTTATCAAAAATTATGGGACTATAACTGTTTTTAAACACAGTAATCCATTAGAATATTATCCTCTGATTTTATTTGAAGCAATAATTGAACAGTCTCCTAATCGCCTCTCTCTCTTAGTTACATTCCTAGAATTTTACTGAGGGAAAAATCATTTGTATGCTGCTTCTGGGCGAGCAAATATTCTTGTCCTGAGGAGGAATGGATGGGGGTGGGGGTGGGAATGGGATAGAGTTTACTAAACTTCATGTTAAAATTTGTAAATTACATTATATTTCTCATGAACATGCAATCACTGCAGAACAATCTCACAAAAAATGCCCAACAGGTAGCACAGCATAGTGAATAGACAGGGCGTTTCTGAGTCAATGGGGCCTGAGTTCAAATCCCACCTCCAACACACATAGGATGTTCATCTCTGGACAAACTTTTGATGCTACAGGAGTTATCGACGGCCCAAAAGATGCTGTTCTGAATTAGTGACAAAGGGAGTTTCTTCACTGGAAGTTCCTCAAACGATGAAATCAGACGTCTAATGCAAAAATAACAACCCTTTTGAGATAAGAAGAATCAATATTCAAAATCTCATGTTATTGATTAGAAAAATGAGGGACAAAGAGGTTAATTAATTTGCCCAAGGTTACATAGTTTAGTTAATACCAGAACAAGGATCAGAATTCAGGTTTCCTCAAACTAGACTGCTGCTTTTTCTTCATTACATAATTCTCAGCACCATTGACATCAGGGTGACAATTTGCTTGTTGTGGTCTCCAAAGCTTTTTGATCCTATATTTCTGTGAGCAAGCAAACAAACAAACAAATACAAACAAAATAAATAAAACTGAATTCCATATATACGTATGTATGTATTTAAAACTTTACATATGTGCCACTGTACTAATAATTGTACGCATTATAAAACTTACACAAAACAGAAGTTTAGAAAGGAAAAATAAAGATGAAATGATATTTGATCTTAGAGACAATAGGGAGTCGTGAAATTTTATTGATTGTGGGGTGGGGAGGTGACATAGAGCCATACATTAGGAAAAACACTTTGGCAGTTGTGTGGAGGATAGATTGGCGTTGGAAGAGACTGGGAGGAGGGAGACCAGTAAGGAAGCTGCTGTGAGAGATGGTTAAGCCCTGACCTAGGGCAGTGGTTTTGTGAACTGAAAAAAGGGGACAGATTGAGAAATATTACGCAGACAGAAATAAGATTTCACCAATGATTGAGTGTTGCGGGAGTAAAGAATCAAGGCTAATTTTGTTCAGTTGCTTCAGTCATGTTGGAATCTTGGTGACCCCATTCAGGGCTTTCTTGGCAAAGATACTGGAGGGGTTTATCATTTTCTTCTTCGGCTCATTTTATAGATGAGGAAACTGAGGCAAACCAGATTAAATGACTTGCCCAGGATCACACAGTTAGTAAGTGTTGGGGGTCAGATTTGAACTCAGGACTTCTTGACTCCAAGCTCAGTGCTCTATCTACTGTGCCATCAAGTTGCCCCTTATACTTACAATACCAGGGTGAATTACTGCCGCTTCATAATTTTTTAATTACTCAGGGAAATATGATCAAAGATTTAAAGTTGGAAGGGACCTTAACAGAGATGGGATTGCCTCTATCCATTTTCTAGTCAATGTATTACAGGAATAGTTAAGCAGAATATGATTTTATGACCTGGAACTTATTGTCTGTGTACTGTAATGTTAAAGTCAGGACACTTGGATTCAAATCTCAACTCTAAAACTCATAGCTATATGACCCTGAGTAAATTACTTAACCTAGATTCTAGGAAATACTTTCTCTGGGAATGGGATAGGAATACCTCAGTCATTCGCCCGAGGTCATAGTAGAGAGGAAATAGGCAACTACAAGGCCAGGTGTTTTATTTTTCACTGTTCTAGGGTATAGAAATGACTTAACCTCTCTGGGTCTCAGTTTCTCATCTGTAAAATGAGGAGTTTGGACTAAAATGTCTTTAATGTTATAGCTCTAACATTTATTAAACAAAGATTAAACACATTGATAGTTGTATTAGTGCTTAAAGTTTTATTGTTATTAAATAAAGAAATCAATAGATGATTTTGATGTCACACTGAAATAGTCATATTCTCAATGATTCCCAGAGCCTTTGAAAAAACATCATATAGTTACAAATTCATAATGATTTTTCATCTGTAACACTAGAATTTTTGTTCACCTTAGATATCCAGAAAGCTAAAATAAGTTTTAATTACTTTATAGTCAGCATTCTCTCCAAAACTTAATTCATGAGACCCAATCTACTATTCACTTGTACTAGTAGACAATGATACGCATTTGCTTTTTTTTAAATTTTGAATTCCAAATTCTCTCCCTCCCTTCCTCCATTTTTAAAAAAGACAAGCAATTTGATATAGGTTATATATATCTAGTTATATAAAACATATTTCCATATTAGCCATATTATGAAAGAAAACACAGACCAAAAAAAAAGAAACCAAGAAAAATAAAGCTTTTTAAACTATGCTTTGATCATTCTGGAGAGCAATTTGGAACTATGCCCAAAGGGCTATAAAACTATGCCTACCTTTTGATCCAACAATACCACTTCTAGGTCTATAACCCAAAGACATCCAAAAAAAGGGAAAAGGGCCTATTTATTAAAAAAAAAAAAATTTATAGCAGCTCTTTTTGTGGTGGTTAAGAATTGAAAATCTAAGGAATGTTCATCACTTGCGGAATGGCTAAACAATCTGTAGCATATGATTGTGATGGAATATCATTGTGCTATAAGAAATGACAAGCAAGATGATTTCAGTAAAACCTGGAAAGATTTACACGAACTGATGCAAAGTGAAGTGAACAGAGCCAGGAGAACGTTACGCACAGTAGTAGCAATATTGTATGATGAAGCATTGTGAATGACTTAGCTATTCTCAGCAATAAAATGATCTAAGACAATCTCAAAGGACTAATGATGAAGCTTACTATCCGCTTCCAGAGAAAGAACTGATACCGTCTGAATAAAGACTGAAGCATACTATTTTTCACTTTTTTAATCCTTTCTTATTAATTTGAGTCTTCTTGTACAAAATGACTAACGCAGAAACATTTTATGTGATTGAACATGTATAATCTATATCTGATTGCTTACCATCTCAAAGAGGGGGCAAGGAGTAGAATTTGGAACTCAAAACTTTAAAAAAAATGAGTGTTAAAATTGTTTTAACATGTAATTGGGAAAAAAAAAATAAAATGTGAAAAAAAAACGCCTATGCTTTGATCTGCCTTCAAACTCCGTCAATTCTTTCTCTGAAGACAATATTTTTCATCATAAGTCCTTTGGAATTTTCCAGGATTTTCTGAAAGCATCCTGCTTATCATTTCTTATAGCACAATAGTATTCCATCACAATCACATAGCACAACCTGTTGAGCCATTCCCCAATTGATGGACATACTCTCGATTTCCAATTCTTTGCCACTACAAAAAAAAGTTTCCTTAAATATTTTTATGCAAATAGGTCCTTTTAGTGTTTTAAATCTGTTTGGAATTGCTAGGTCAAAGTGTATGCATAGTTTTATAGCCCTTTTGGCATAGTTCCAAATTACTCTCTAGAATGGTTGGATCAGTTCACAACTCCACCAATAGTGCATTAGTATCCCAATATTTCCACATCCCCTTCAACATTTGTCATTTTTCTTTTCTCTCATGTTAGCCAATCTGATAGGTATAAGGTGGTATGTCAGAGTTGTTTTAATTTGCATTTTTCCAATCTATAGAATAAACTTATTTCAAAGCTAAGGTATTTAATAAAATAGATGAGTAAGAAAAGTAACAAGATAACTATGAACTAGGAGCTCATTTTTCCTACAATTTTTTCGTATACCAAACATATGCTCAGTGGAAGAATGAGCATTCTTAAGGAACATATATGAGATATACATATGTAGGAAAACTATGTGGCTGGCAAATCCATCTGAAATAGTAAATGTGAAGAGAATATGGGGTCAGTGTATATTCATGGAAGGGCACTTCATGCCTCCCAAACTGCAGGTTTGGCTATATCTTCTGTTGTCATCATCATCTTACAGTTTTCTGGGAATATTCTCTTTTGGAAGCCCCTTCCCCATTCTAGCTGATCTTCAGGTATCCAGATACCTCTAGAACTATCTAATACTCTGCCCGTCCACCATGGGGAAATATGAAGGTAAATTTGTCCCCTCAATGAGAGAGCCACAGCTTTTTGAGCCAGTTCTTCCAGTCTTTTAATGGATCCTTGTTATCATCTTCAGCTGAGATGCCATCTTTGAAGTCACCTGCTACTCTGTCCACCTGTAGCAGCAAGCACCCTGGAACATCCAGGATGGCCCTCTAGCACAGGTTCTTTGATCTGTTTTTAAAGGAAAGATAGCTTTTAAAGAAGTTAACAATCTTGCTTTAATTACATTCACTAGTTCAGGGGAAAAGTCAGCACACCCTGAAGATGGAGAAAATAAAAGCAGAGAAATTAGCACAAAGATCAACAGACAGGGCTCCAATCAGTCTGCACAAGGTAATGCAACAACCTACATGCACCACTGGATAGGGGAGACATCAGCAACACCTGAATCGTTCTTTTTTAAATAATTTTTTTAAAAAAAAATTTGAGTTTACAATACTCAGCTCCACAAGTTTTGGGGCTCCAAATTTTCTCTCCCTCCCACTCCTCCCCCTAACTCCCCAAGATGACATATAATCAAATGTAGGTTCTACATATACCTTCACATTGAACTTATTTACATAATAGTCCAGTTGTAATGAAGAATTATAACCATTGTAATGAATCATGAGAAAAGAGAAATGAAACAAAAAAAAGAAGGAAAAAAAAAGAGATCAAAAAGTTTGCCTCAATCTGCATTCAGATTCCATAATTCTTTCTCTGGATGTGCAATAGCTTTTTCCATCATGAGTATTCTGGAGCTGTCTTTGAACCTTGCATTGATGAGAGGAGTTAGTCCTTACAGATACTATGTGTCTGTAATCATGCATAATGATCTCCTGGTTCTGCTACCCTCACTCAACATCAGTTCGTATGTCATTCCAGGTTATAATGAAGTCTATCTGCTCCTCATTTCTTATAGGACAATAGTATTCCATTACATTCATATACCACAATTTGTTTAGCCATTCCCCGATTGATGGGAATCCCCTTGATTTCCAGTTCTTTGCCACCACAAAAAGAGCTGCTACAAATATTTTTGTACATATGCATTCCTTTACCACTTGTATGATCTCTTTGGGATATAGCCCTAGAAGTGGTATTGCTGGGTCAAAGGGTATGCACATTTTTATAGCCCTTTGGTCATAGTTCCAAATTGTACTCCAGAATGGCTGGGTCAATTCACAACTCCACCAACAATGTAACAATGTTCTAATTTTCCCAACCCTCTCCAGCATTTATCATTTTCCTGTTTTGTCATTTTAGCCAATCTGACAGGAGAGATGTGGTACCTAAGAGTTGTTTTAATTTACATTTCTCTAATCAATATTGATTAAGAGCATTTTTTCACATGACTATAGATATCTTTAATTTCTTCCTCTGAAAACTGCCTGTTCATATCTTTTGACCATTTCTCAATTGGGGAATGACTTGTATACCTATAAATCTGGCTCAGCTCCCTGTATAATTTAGATATGAGGCCTTTATCAGAGACACTGGTTGTAAAGATTTTCTCCCAGTTTTCTGCTCCCCTTCTAATCTTGGTTGCCTTGGCTTTGTTTATACAAAACATTTCAATTTAACATAATCAAAATTATCCATTTTGCATTTTGTGATGGTCTGTATCTCTTATTGGGTCATGAATTCTTCCCTTTCCCATAAATCTGACAGGTAAACTATTCCTTGTTCTCCCAAATTGCTTATAGTATCAGTCTTTATTCCTAAATCATGAACCCATTTTGACTTTATTTTGGTATATGGTATAAGATATTGGTCTATGCCCAGTTTCTGCCATATCATTTCCCAATTTTCCAAGCAGTTTTTGTGTAAGTGAATTCTTAGCCCAGATGCTGGATTCTTTGGATTTATCAAAGAGTAGATTTCTATAGTCGTTGTCTACTGCATCTTGCATACCTAACCCATTCCACTGATCACCACTGTGTTTACAAGTAGTTTTGATGACTGCTGGTTTATAGTAAACTTTAATATCTGGTATGGCTAGGCCACCCTCCCTAGCATTTCTTTTCATTAATTCCCTAGATATTCTGGACCTCTTGTTCTTCCAGATGAATTTTGTTGTTATTTTATACAGCTCTATAAAATAATTTTTGGTAGTTTGATGGTATGGCACTGAATAAATGAATTAATTTAGGTAAAATTGCCATTTTAACAAAATAGTTTGTCCTAACCATGAGCAACTGATGTTTTTCTATTTATTTAGATCTGACTTTATTTGTGTGAAAAGTGTTTCATAATTGTGTTCATATAGGCCCTGGGTTTGTCTTGGCAGGTAGACTCCCAGATATTTTATAGTATCTACAGTAACTTTAAGTGGAATTTCTCTTTCTATCTCTTGCTGTTGGGCTTTGTTAGTAGTATATAGGAATGCTGATGATTTATGTAGGCTTATTTTGTATCTTGCAACTTTGCTAAATTTTTTTTATTATTTCAAGTAGTTTTTTATTTGATTTTCTAGGATTCTCTAAGTAGATTGTTGTATCATTTGCAAAGAGTGATAACTTAGTTTTTTCTTTGCCTATTCTAATTCCTTCAATTTCTTTTTCTTCTCTCATTGCTAAAGCTAACATTTCTAGTACCAAATTGAATAGTGGGGGTGATATTGGACACCTTTGTTTCACCCCTGATCTTATTAGGAATGCATCTAGCTTATCCCCATTACATATAATGCTTGCTGTAGGTTTTAAGTAGATGCTACTTATACTTTTAAGGAAGACTCCATTCCTATGCTTTCTAGTGTTTTTAATAGGAATGGGTGTTGTATTTTGTCAAAAGCTTTTTCTGCATCTATTGAGATAATCACATGGTTTTTGCTAGTTTTGTTGTTGATATGATCAATTATGCTGATAGTTTTCCTAATATGGAACCAACCTTGCATTGCTGGAATAAATCCTCCTGGTCATAGTGTAGTGTTCTCGTGATAAGTTGCTGCAATCTTTTGCTAATATTTTATTTAAAAATTTTCGCATCAATATTCATTAGGGAAACTGGTCTATAGTTTTCTTTCTCTGTTTTGACTCATCCTGGTTTAGGTATTAGTACTATATCTATGTCATAAAAAGAATTTGGTAGGACTCCTTATTCACCTATTTTCCCAAATAGTCTGTAAAGAATGGGAATTAATTGTTCTTTAAATGTTTGACAGAATTCACATGTAAAACCATCTGGCCCTGGAGATTTTTTCCTAGGGAGTTCATTGATGGCTTGCTCAATTTCTTTTTCTGAGATGGGCTTATTTAGGTATTTTACTTCTTCTTTTAAACTTGGCAATTTATATTTTTTGTAAATATTCATCCATTTCCCTCAGGTTGTCACGTTTATGTGCATACAATTGGGAAAAACAATTCCCAATTATTGTTTTAGTTTTCTCTTCATTGGAGGTGAATTCATCCTTTTCATTTTTGGTACTGGTAATTTGGTTTTCTTCTTTTTTTAAATCAAATTGACCAAAGGTTAATTGATTTTATTGTTTTTTTTTTCATAAAACCAGCTCTTAGTTTTATTTATTAGTTCAATAGTTTTCTTGATTTCAATTTTATTTTGCTTTTCAGTATTTCTAGTTTGGTATTTTTTTTTTTAATTTATTTTTGACATGTTTGGTTTTCAGCATTGATTTTCACAGGCGTTTGAATTACAAATTTTCTCCCCATTTCCTCCCCCCCCCCACTCCAAGATGGCGTACATTCTGGTTGCCCTGTTCCCCAGTCTGCCCTCCCCTCCGTCGCCCCATTCCCCTCCCATCCCCCTTTCCCTTCCTCTCTCCCCTGTTCCCTTCCC
>JAQQSZ010016163.1:0-11096 GCA_028646595.1 Phalanger gymnotis | reverse complement strand
TGCCGCAGCTCACTGATTCAGGGCGGTAGGACATGCTCCGCCCGACTCCCAGTCTGGTCAGTCCACACCGTCCACGCTGGGCTCTGCTCCCAGCTCCATGAGGGATAGACCTTACCCAGAGACCATCCAGGCTGTCCTGAGCTAGAGCCCTGCTTCCCTATGCTATTTTTTGGGTTCTACAGTTCTAGAATTGGTTCAGAGCCATTTTTTATAGGTTTTTGGAGGGACTTGGCAGGCAGCTCACGCTAGTCCCTGCTTTCCAGCCACCATCTTGGCTCCACCCCCGGTTACACACGAACTTGTAGAGAACAGAAATCCATTTGGAAAGACCTCTTTACCCTGTAGAACAGAGCCTGACCTCATGCATTTTTTTCACACTGATTTCCTCGTCTGTCAAAGAAGCAGCTCAGACCACGTGATTTCCAAGTTCTTGTCTAGCTCTATATCCGATGGCTTTTGCCCTTGAAAGAAGACAGGTCTGGTGACTTTGCTAGTGAAAGAACCAGCTGGACTGGCCAGGGTAAAGATGATATGTACACTGTGGCTCTGGCTCAGGACTCCCTCAATCTACAGTGTCTAGTATGCACTTGCCAACAGCTCCCAGCAAAGACTAAGTAAAGATGGATGTTGGAGGAGGAAACAAAGACCTGATTTTCCTTGTTTTACTATCCATGGAATCCTCTAGGCAGAAGGAAGACAATTGAAAAAATTTGGTTGAATTGGTTAAAAAACAACTCTTTTTTAAGGACGACTTTTTTTTTTCCTTCAGTATTCATTAGGTTGCTAAGTCCACACTATGTAACTTCAAGCAAACTCACTTTCTTCATCTGCAAAATCGAGACACTGGGTCTCTAAGAATTCTCCTAGCTCTAACGTTCTGTGGTTCATTTTGGCTTCCAGTATGCTGGGTAGCCCCTCTCTGGACCTCCATATCCCCATCGGCAAAATGAGAAGCAATCCTTTCTTTTCCCTCTCATGGTGTGCTATGCAATTCGTATCTGTAAAGTGCTTTGTGATCCTTAGATCCAAGATGCAGTATAACCAAACAGTGAGTGAACACAAGTGCCAAGCCCTGTGTCATCATTGCCACTTCACTCCTCATAGTGACTTTCTCTATACTAACACCATAATAATGGTCTCCTGCACAGTCTTAATACCTGATGTGTTTAAAATTTGTAATTTATTGGTTAGTTTAAAAGACTGAAAATGAGCAATGAGACAAGAGATGGGGGGATGCAGGGCGTGAGCAATCCCAAGACAAGGGAACACTGTCTTATGGCAACAGGGGAGCAGTTGGACAGGGGCCTGCCTAAACTTGGCGAAGTGGCAGCCAAAGCCCATCCCAGCTGCTCTGCCTTCTATGAGGAACTGAGCTTAGCGAGCTTCCTCTGCGAAATCTTTTGGCAGTAGCATAATGACCACTTCTGAGTCTCTGGACTAAGCCAATTTTTCAGAAGAGTAATCAGCTGCCCTTCAAGTTCAGGGTTTAACAAATCCATATCCTTTATCTTCTCTTTAAACCTCCAATTGCCTGATGGAGTCATTTGCCATTTGCATAGTTTTACAGTCAGTCACTTGGCTCCCATGGACTCCCCCAAACATTATTATTTTATCGTGGAGTAACCCAAGGAGTGCCGCCAGGCAACTCTGGGAACCAGAAGAGAACAGAGACAGTAAATTGTTATCTTGGGTTTTGAAATAATGCATTTTGCTTCTCTTTGAGAATGTTTAGCTAAGGTTAAAAAAAAACTCAATCTGTTCATTTTCTTGCTCTTGCACAAAACTCTAAAGGCAACCAATAATACCTTACTTCTTCATTTATTCTAACTCTAATAAAAAATGTTTAAACCTGAAAGCTAAATGAGCCCAAAGGCCCAATGAACCATTCCTGCTAAGGTTTCTGGAGAATCTGGACAGATCTGGAGAATCTGAATGAAAACAGAAATGTGAGTATAAAAGTGGAGCCAGCCCTCTGAATAATTCAAGGATTATGTCAAAGGGAAAACAATAGGTTTATTTACAAAAGAAACCTCCCTGCCACTGTCACCCCTTATTTATCTAACAAATGAAACACTCCACTTTCTGACTTTCTCTCCTTTTGTTTGCAGGGCTTTGGGGTCCTCCATGATCTTCAAATGACACAACCCTAAATCTTTCCCAATCTCATGATTGTTTTTCTCCGGTAATTCTGTGAGAGCAGAGACAAGTGCTTGGCCGTTATCAGCAGGTGCTTTGGATCTCCAGCTTCTCTGTCTAAAAAAGTGAGACTGTGATTACTACTGCATACAAAGACTGGCCAATCCCACTGCCCTCCTTTACCCGGAGACAGTGGAAAAATCCAGCCACTATCTCATTTCACTGCCAAACCATTCCCAATCCCACGAAATGTCTCTGGTGGTTGGGATTCCTCTTTGGAGAGAGTTCTTCAGTAAACTGAAAACTGGGGGAAATCTCATCCGGCTCTCTTGGGCATACCAGGCTAGTACTTGGTTCTATTAGGACGGCTTATCAGGAAGCCACTTAGCTCCTGTAGTGCAGCGTGAAGGGCACAGCATATGCCACCCTGAGGAAAGACGAAAGGAAGGAACGCGTGCATTTCTGCCATTCCAAGAGAAGGTCGAGGGAGGTGGTGTGGAAGGGTGGATTCCAGTTTGAACCAGGCTAAAAATCAGTAAATGAAAGTGGCTACTGATTTTGGCATCAAAGGCATGAAGTTGTCAGAACCCAAACGGCCTCAGGTGGTACCTCCAAGGTGAGACAAAAGCGAAAGGGAAACCGGGGTTCATTCACAGAATAGGAGACTCCTTGCAAATGGCTCATGGCATCAAGTAAACAGTGGACAACCCAGAGTTTCCACTAAGAGACTGCTCTGAAAGGTTAACTTCTTAGCTCGTAAAGAGTCAAATCTTCATGGCATTTACATGGCATATTTCTGGGTCCATTCTCTGGCCAATCTGTTGTACCTGGAAGAGAAAGAGCAGATCTTCTCAATACTTCAGGAGAGGCAAAAAGGCTCCTCTTTCCACCAATTCTCTTGAAAACCTAAGGATGCTTAAGTCACAGAAGCCACGATGACAACTTAGCTCTGATTTTCCTACCTGCTGGCTGGGGAGTCCGGCTCAGGAGGTCATTGTCACTTACCCAGTCTATCTCCTGATTCTCTTCCCCTATTCTAGTTGTGATGATGTAATATGGACAGTAGGAAAAGCCCAAGCTGACAGTATCTGAGAATAATGAAAATTGATTTTATATCTGAATAGGCAAGGCAAAAATAGTGGCTTGATCGAGCCTCAAAAAGTGATGTGAAGTGCTAAATTAGAGCCTATTGTGAGAAAAGATAGTAAAAAAGCTCGTTTTAATCAGGGAATCCCAGTTTGAGCAGCAGAAAGTTCTGAGGCTTTTCCCCATGGGACTTGGGAGAAGGCTTCCTTGGTAAATCATATTCTCTTTCAAAGGGAAACTGACATTTATCAGTAATGAACTTAAAGTATTATTGAGGGTATTTCTGTAACTCTTGCTATTGAAAGGATGAAGTGTTAAAAAAAAAAAAAACCAACGGTGAAATTTCACACATTTTTGCACTCACTTAAAAAACAAAGATAAACACTGAGAAACCAGGCCAGTTAAAGAGAAATAAACCTAAACGTGAAATGGGCCAGAAAAATACATCAAAGGGAAAAAAATAAAAGGCTGTGCTGCAGAATTCAAGTGTGTGGATGCAAAGGGTCCTCCATCTACCTTCCCTTTTTCAGACGCTCAAATGAGACGTCAAACTGACGTCCAGCAATGAACATGCTCAACTTGCTAACGAGTTAGGCTCGGTGATGAGAACCAGCTGGCAAAGTGACAGCGCAGCCTCAAAGACTCAGCCTGAGGCAGAGGCCCAGGACTGGAGGCTCCGGGCCTCGCCCCCTGAGAGGCGGTGGATGGACTCCAAGACTCCAAAACAAGCCAAAGGAGAGATCTGCTTTACCTGACTATGCACACTTGTTACAAGGAAGTGGGGATGTGTGGAAGGGACAGAAAATAAATACTTGTGAATTTTTTTTAAAGTGACCTCTTCTCTAGATGTTTTAGGAATAGCCAACTGGACCAGCTACTGCTGTCAAGGTTTTTTTTTTTTCTGAATTCGATTTATCTTTGAAGTCTTGATTAATATTGAATGTCAATTTAACTAATTAAATCTGCTTAGCAACCATTTACAGTTAATTAATGCCAACACACAAAACTCCGCTAACTTTGCAGCCCCTCTCTGAGGGTCTCCATCAGGGCTCTGTCCATTCATTCTCAGGCATTTTGCCTCAAGCAGCTGCCGTCAGTCTTTGGGTTCTGCTTTTTATGCTTTAATTCACAAAGTCCTTTTCAGATTTCTTTATATTTATTTTCTTTATATTTATATTTTATAGCTGCTGGTTTTAATGGCACTAAATCAATGTACCCCAATGAATTTAACCATTCCAACACTGTATAACATTTGGGTTAACTCCAGTTTTTTTTCCAATTACAAATAATCCTGCTATGAAAATCTTTGAACAGATAGCTTCTTAAAAAAATTGTTTTGATAACACTTTCAGGGTGTATTGCAAACAATGGAATTACTGAGCCAGGGTGTGATTATTTTTTGTAACTTTAACTGCCAGATTGTTGTCCAAAAATATCATACAAGTTTGTGATTCTATCAGCAATCAATGAATGTGTACCCATCTTCTCCAAGGCCACACAAAGTCTGACATCTTTTAAAATTCATGCTACTGTTTCCATGATGTCTGGTGTGGATTCTGCCAGGCCAGGTGCTGAAGTGACAACTGACATCTGCCTTTTGAATGTAGTCACCAAGTTAGAAGTCAGAGTCAGTCAGAAATGGTGAGCTCAATGGCTTCTAAAACATAGTACTAGCTAACCGATGTTTGTTTGTTGCTCTCGCACGGATCTCACCAGGACTGCTGTACTTAGCTTTTAAAGCCCTGTCTTCTCTCTACCCTTCTTGCCCTTCTGGATGTTAATTCCCCTCCCACGCTCCGTGATGGAATTCACACTATGTCACTTACTACATTTCATCATCTCTCATCTCCAGACCCCACCAGGAATGCTCCCCCTCCTCACCTCTTCCTCAGAGTCCCTCCCTCGCAGATGCAGCTTAAGCACCACCTTTGGATGACGCCCTTCTTGATTCCCCTGACCCCTCCCCGGTGTTCTCCCTCCCAAGCTATCTTGTGTCTAACTACTCTGGAGTTACTTCTATTTAGTCATTTTATATTTATGCTGAATATATTTTTGAATGTACTTGTTGTCTCCACCACTAAAATGCCAGCCCTCTGCAAGTAAGGGATATTCGTTCTTTGTACTTGTACCCCAGTGCCTAGAACAGAGCCTGGCACATGGCAGGCTTGTGGGCTGGCTGACATGCCCTTAATGTTCTCTGCCACGGGTGCCCTGAAGAGCCCTGGTTCTTGGCCCTCCATCTGCCAGCCAAGCTTAGCAGGACCACTTGGGGGAAACCTTTTTCCAGGCTTTCACGATTTAAATAGTGGCCTGTGGTGAGTTACAGAGAAGGTAAACTGCTTCTGAAGCAGCTGACTATCCTCTTCTTCCTCCTTAAAGCTGTTAGACAGACGAATTGGAGGAAGAGCCAAAGAGACCTCCTATTTATAACTGAAACCTCCATCTACTAGCCTACACTGTCATTTTGCCAACTGATTTGTAATAGTGTGGTGGGTTTCTCGCAAGACAGACCTGTTACTGGTGACCTGTGGCTTAATCCCAACCCCTTTTCATAAGGAAGTGGTGAGAAGTAACCTTCCGCAAGTAAACCTGAGGACAAAAGGGGGTTTGCCCAAGTCGGGGAGCTTATTCAGCCAATTAAAGGAAAAATGAGAAACTCAAATCGAGGGCTTACTTCTCTCGGTCTGCTTTGTAGGTGTGGGCTATCTCAGGAACCAGAGGGTCATCAGGGTTGGGGTCACAGAGCAGGGAACAGATGGATAACAGAACTAAGGGAAAAAGAAGTGTTGAATTAGTGACTGTTCTGTGTCCTGGCGAACACGCCCCCCCGCCCCCAGGTCATCGGCACTCCAGTAATTTCAGGGTCTGCTGGAGTAACTGTCCTCCATGATTAGCCCAATCCTGACCCACCACACTGGTCACTCACTGGCCACTGGCATGCCCTTCTGCCTCACCTCCAGCCTGACTCCACTCCTCTCCTGGAGCCTGCATGCCGAACAACGAGTGCCCTTCATTACCCTGAAGCACACCCAGCTGGCTCCATCCTCTGACTAACTTTCTTTCCTTTTCTCCTCCTCCCAACTTCTTAACTACTTTCCACCTCTAGCTCTGAGAACAACAATCAAGCAATACCTCCTATCGTAGAAAAGGCCGCCCTGGGGGTCCACCCCAAGCCCCCTCCCTGGCAGCCACCCCTCCCCCTACTGGGACATAAGCCATCAGAGGGCAGAGGCTTTCTTTCTGTTTGTATCAATAGCTCGGACCCTTGGCATGGTGCCTAACGCATCACAAACACTTTCACGAATGCTTATTCATTCTTTAAAAAACATAACAACATACAGGTGGAGTCTGAACGGTGAAGCCACCTTTGCTACTAACTCACTAAGGAACTCTGGGGACCATTCATGAAAGTTCTCTGGGCTTGTTTCTTCCGACGTCACCTCAGAAACAAGAGTTCCCTCACACCTTAGCTCGACCCTTGGCAGACACGGCCAAAAGCAGGAAGACATTCTTGCTTGCTCAACGCTCAAGCCCTTCCATTGTCCAGACACAGCGGGAAGAAGGCCCCTGTTTATTACTGTGGCTGAAGGTGAGAATAAGGGAGGATTCCACAGCTGCTGGGGGAGAGCCCGGGTCTGAAGGCAGAGAAAACACAACACACAGAGGCAGGGAAGGCCGGGCGGCAATAGAGGCCATTTCACCCGCTGCCACCAGGCGAGTGATGGGGCGGCGGGGACTAATGGGGGGAGGAGAACCGTAAGGTTTACAGAAAGAAGGGACCTTGGAGCTCACCCGGTACAACACCTTCATTTTACGGACAAGAAAACTGAGGAAGAAAGAGGGGAAAATGCTTTACCCGAGGTCACAGCGGGAACAATAATGACAGTGATGATATCAAGTTAGTGCTTTAGAGCCTCCCAATCACTCCAGGGAGTGGGAAGTGCCATCCTCAGCTTACTAAGGGGCCGTGATGGCATTTGAACTCAGCTCTTAGGCATATAACCTCGCCTAGGACTAGTGTCATCTTCAGCGGCAGTGAATCATACTTCATTCTCACTTTATCGCTGCAGAGATGAAACAGAGGCTGCTCTAGGTAAACACGGCTGTGTCTGAACAAGAGAAAAACTGGCCACTTAAATAATGAAGGTTATGTGAGAAAAATGTATGTGAAGATCTGGGTTCAAATTCAGCCTGGCACTAGAGACCTGGGCGAGTCACTTAACCACTCATGATCTCGGGCAACTCCTAGGACTTAACTACATCCTCATTAGCTGGGTGTCCCCAACCTTCTTTGAGAGGTGAAAAAATACTAAGGTTCTAAATTCTATTTTTTCTTTCTTGAGTAGAAAGGCTGAGTGTTAAATGTTCCTGAATATTAAGACTTGTCTTCAAGATACATCTCTCTTAGATTCAACGGAGCTTGGGGATGTCCCAGGGAAAATGTCAGAGCAACAATAAAACTTTAAAAAGAGTTCTCCTCTTCTTGCTAGTGCCTTTCCCTCTAAGATGATTTGTCTGTCTATACTGTAGCCACCTTGCATGTACCTTGTCCTATACATGCTGCTTCCCACATTAGACTGGGAGCTCCTTGAGGGCAGGGACTGGTTTCACCTTTTTTTGAATCCTCAGAAGTTAGCACAGCATCTGGTATACAGTAGGTGCTTAATAAATGTTTGCTGAATGGCTAATGGCTGGAAAGTGCCACATATATGCACATACATACATACATACCTATACCTACACCTACACACACACAGGCATAACTTGGAGAAAGGAGGATTTTACTTGAGACCTGGAGGAAGCCAGGAAGACAGGAGGAGAGAGGAGGGAGCATTCCAGGCACAGAGGACAGAAAATGCCCTGAGCCGAGAGATGGAGGGTCTTGTTAGCGTGGCAGCCAAGAGGCCGAGGTCACTGGATTGAAGAGGACATGTTAAGGAGGAAGGTGTAAGAAGACCGGAAAGGTGGGGGAGGTAGGCTGTGAAGGGCATTTTGCATTTTGCTCCCGGAGCCAATGGGCAGCCACTGGAGCTTCTTGAGAAGGAGGTGGGAGGTGAAGGAGGTACGTGCATGTGACATGGGCGCTTAAGGAGAATCACTCTGGCAGCTGAATGGAATATGGATTGGAATGGGGAGAACCTGGAGGCAGGCAGACCCACCCACAGGCTACTGAGATAGTCCAGGCCTGAGGCAATGTGGCCTGCACAAGGGTGGAGGCAGGGTCCAGGACAGAAGGGGGCATATTCAAGAGATGCTATGAAGGTGAAATGGACAGGCCTTGACAATAGCTTGGATATAGGAGGTGAGGGACAGTGAGGAATCTGGAATGACTCCTAGGTTTTGAGCTCAAGGATCTGGGTGAATAGTGACATCCCCTACACTAATAGAGAAGGGGGTGGGTGGAATGAATTCTGTTTTGGGCACCTTGAGTTTAAGATATCTACTGGAAATCTAGTTCAAGACATCTGAAAGGCAGGTCTATCTTGCCCTGGATTCAGGAAAAAATCATTTCATCTTCTCCAAAAATTTTCCATCAGTCTGAACAAAGTCTGCTAAGCAGTTACTCTAGGCTTTCAGGCCTTTTCTTATCAACTCGCCTCTGGATGAGCTAATGTGCCTCTTCTTGGGGCCCCTGGAAGTCCTCCAACCCACCCAAATCCTACTGCTGACCAAACAGCTTCAACATTTCCTAATAGGAGTTGTCCAACCTTAGTCATATATTGGTTGCCCCCATGTCTACATTTAATGCACTTTAGCTCACTGACAACACAGTTATCCCTTCTACATTGAGGGGGTTAAGGCACGGCACCTCCTTGATCTGGAAAATCCTCATAAAATTTTTTCACCCTCCTGTCATACCAGAGAAGTCTGACTTTTTTTTTCTTTTTCTTTTACGGGGTGTTTACAGTACCTTATTGTAAAATTGTGTTAAGTATTTGGTCATAGGCTATACAATACTATACATATAGGCTACACATTTCTGAGTTTCCAAACATTTTCCATGTCATCTACAGGCCTTTGCAGGTTGTCTGTGGCTTCTGCAAAACTCCTAAAACATTCCCATTTAATTTCTTATACCAAGCTGCAATATATCAAAACCTCAATGGGGAAAATAGCAACGTGGAAGGGGTAACTCTGTGCCTTGATCAAGAATAAATTACATCCTAATTATCCTTGCCCCATCTCAACAGATACACTCTCACACCTGGGTATGTTTTAGCAAGAGCAATATTCATCACCCGGAAGAAGAGAAACATACTTCAATTTCAGTTTGTTATTGCTTCCTCTACATGTCCTTTAAATTGGGCTTACCGCAATCAGGGTTTGCAACCTCCAAAGGACCGAAAGACATTTCTGACACATGTTCTCCAATGTCAAAAGACAAGTGATGGATAGAATTTTCCATCAAGTCCTACTGAGATGTGTCCTATCAAACAGCCATCAGTAATTCTGCATTTCTTTTTCATTCCTACCTTTTGATACTGTTAATGCTGGAGACCACTGAGATCTCAGGATGTCGAGACAGATACTGCCATTGCTGTTGATGTTAGGGTGATAAATTTTGGTTGTAAAAGCGACCTGAAGGATAAAAGATCAGAAGCTTAGATTAGGAATGAGGCAATCACAGACCTTCTGAATTTGCAGAAAGAGTGAAGTTAGAATGAAAAGTGCTATCAGGAAGGATGTAGCTAAGAGTATGCCTTGGCATCCACCATATCACTCCCAGCTCTCACCAGCCACACACCTGGTCTCAGGCCTCCTCATGGGCAGGAGGTTCAGGCAGGATGGGGATCCTTCTCCTCCTCCTGCTCTGGAGCAATCCTGGTACTTAAAAGTAGATGAAGCCAAGGGAGCTGGCAAGTGGGAACCAGAAAAGACCCCAAGGCCTGTCCCTGAAATAAACCCTCCTCCTTGGGTCCCCTGAAAGGGAGCTGAACTTGCTGGGGCTTGCCTTATCCATGGATAGGCCAGACCTACAACTAGGAGTGGGGAAATGTCAACCCAGAGGCGTTTATCAATACCGAGACTACAACTAACACAGGAAGAAAAAGCTACATGACTGGGGGCCCACACTGGCTAAGAACTCAGAAGCTCTATCGCCAAAATGCCCTCGGAAAGCCAAGTTACAGTTACCCCTTATTTGCCATGTCCTTCCTCTTGAATGACCAACTGACCACATAGGGAGGCTATGGGGAACATACTTTGGAATGGAGGAAACTAGTAAACACCACAGCTAGAGGAAGTCTTTCTGAGGATACAGTTCTACTGAAAAATGACCGAGATCATGGCTAAGACCAGGAAATCAAGGCAGTATAGTAAAGAAGCCTGTAAGAATTAGGTTTTTCTCTTCTTTCTTTCACCTACTTATTTTAGCTTAAGGAAGTATAGACAACATAAGTGCCGCGACTCCTGCCATCTTTCTTCTAAGTGAAATGAAAACAGGCACAAAATTACCTTAATAAAAGATGGACCACTGAAATGTTTTAAGCTTATTATGGCTCTCCCTACACTGAGGGGGCTGAGGGCATTAAAAAGGAGAACTGGAACTGGAATGGTACTAGATTTGACATCACAGGGCCTTGGTTCAAATCTCACTTGGCTACTTTAACTACCTTTACTACCAAGTGACTCACTTCCCTCTGCCTCAGTTTCCTCATCTGTAAAACTGATGGAGGTAGGTCAGACAATCCCTTCTGGTTCTGACCCTATGATGCTATGAGCTTGGTGTCAGAGCTCTGCTCCTCACTGGCTGTGGGACCTCGGACCAAGTACTTTATTTCACCTACCCTCAGGTCATCGTCTAAAAGCTCTGCACACAAGCTCTCCCAGTCTCACAGAGCTTCTGTGAAGATCACAGACTTTGCACGGGAAAT
>JAQQSZ010016162.1:0-11097 GCA_028646595.1 Phalanger gymnotis | reverse complement strand
CTTTCTTTCTTTCTTTCTTTCTTTCTTTCTTTCTTTCTTTCTTTCTTTCTTTCTTTCTTTCTTTCTTTCTTTCTTTCTTCCTTTCTTTCCTCTTTCTTCTTTTTTCTTCTTCTTCTTCTTTCTTCTTCTTCTTCTTCTTCTTCTTCTTCTTCTTCTTCTTGTTCTTCTTCTTCTTCTTCTCCTTCTTCTTTCTCTCTCCTCTCCTGCATTAGGTAAATCATTTCACTCCAGGCTTGTTTCCTTATTTATCAATTCGGTTGGTTAGACTACATCTCTGAAATCCTTTTGAATCAAATAATCCATATTAGATTTGGAAATGATATCAGAGGAGGTAGTCTACATTAGACTGATGATTTAGACTATAAACCAGATGTGGAGAACCTGTGATCTCCAGGCCACATGTGGCCTTCTAGGCCCTTGGGTGCGGCCTTTTGACTTAGTCCAACTTTTGCAGAACAAATCCTTTTATTAAGGGGCTCAGATTGAGTTATTATTGAGTTTTATTAAAGGTTCAGATTGAGGTAAAGTGCTGCACTTGAGGACCTATAGAGCCACATGGGACCTCAAGGCCCCACAGATCATCAGAGAGAGAGAGAGAGAGAGAGAGAGAGAGAGAGAGAGAGAGAGACAGACAGACAGACAGACAGACAGACAGACAGACAGACAGAAACAGAGAAACAAAGACAGAGACACAGGCAGAGACAGACAAAGACAGAGAGAGATGAGAGTGAAACAGAGAGACAGAGAGAGATGGATAGACAGATCCATCTATCTGTATCTATCTATCCATCTAACTATCTACATTCTTTTCTTTAAGTTGTAAGACAGGGTTATTCTTTTAGTCCACATAAGTGCTATTTAGTGAGGATGGCCCAGATGCCCTTAGAGAACATGTCCATAGCATTGCATCCTAAGCCATGTTCTAAAAAATTGAACTCTCAATCCATTTCAAATCAAACTAAAATTAATTTTGAAAGGGATGATAATTTTTCAAGATGAGAGGTCTTGAAATCTCACCTTGATGCTATGTCTTTTGTTCCTCAAGTCTCAACTGGAGCACAGATCTTCCTTCTGGTAGCTTTGGAAGAGCTGCACATCATTGAGTTCATGCTCCCTCATTTATTTTGATTTGGTGTTTGGTTCTTAGGTATGACTTAGAGACAATTTGTTAATGTTAAGGTCATTTTCCTATTTTTTTCTTTTCATTTTTTATTAGTTACGTAGAGAAGTAGTATGATTTGGTAGGTGTTGAACCAGCTTTGTAGTCAGAACCACTTGATTTCAATTCCGCCCCCTAAAGCATGTGGGCTGTGTGACCCAGAGGAAGTTATTTCCCCTTTTGGTGCTTCGGGCAACTCTGTAAGACTCTAAGATGTAGAGAACGTGCTGACCTGCATTCACAGAAGCACTGTTCTCATCTGAGGGAGTCAGTCAGCAAGTATTTATTAAGTATTTACTTTCTAGCCACTGTGTAAAGTGATTGATTTTTTTTGGTGTGGGGGAGTGCAAAAAATCTTCTAAAGAAGGTGGGATTTGAACTGAGTCTGGAAGGGAAGTAGAAGACAGAGATAAGGAGAGAGCATGTTCTAGACAAGGAGACAGCCAAGAGGCATGTAGTCAAGAGATAGATTGTTGCATGGGAGGAAACAAAAAGGCCAGTGTCACTACATTGTAGAGCATTGGTAAGGGTAGCAAAATATAAGATAAGAAAAGTAGGAAAAGGCAAGGTTGTATATGGTTTTGGAAGCAAAAAAAGAGGATTTTGCGATTGATCCTGTAGGCAAGAGTAAGCCACTGAAGTATATTGAGTGGAGGAGTGACATGGTCAAACTTGTGTCTTGGGAAGATCACTTTGGCAGCTTGAAGGCTGTTTTGATAGAACCAGATATGAAGTGGTGAGGACTTCCAAAAGGAATTTCCCTGTACTGATGGAATCATAGATCTAGTGCTGTTCCTAGCCCCTATTAGGTATACATGTGTTTAGCAGGGGCTAAGGGAGGGAATGGAGAATGTGGAGCTAATTTGTAGTGCTGAGTAAGACTGGAAGTCAATGCACAGGAAATGGTGTTTAACAAACACAATTTAAAGTTACACAGCAGAATTTGCCATGACTGGAAGTTGTAATAGCAATTTTGATTTGAAGATCTTTCTCACACATTAACAGGCCATATGACTTGCTTATATCACAGGAAGCCTAAGTTATATGTGGTGGGAGGAGCTTCATGACAGGAAAAGGAAGTTATGTCACAGGAAAGAGAGAGAGAGAGAGAAAGAGAGAGAGAGAGGGAGAGAGAGAGAGAGCAAACAGTTATGGCTGCTAATGGCCTCCCTCATGATGATTAGAACTGAATAGGCTGACTTAGCTGTACTGTGAGTTTGTTTTTAGGAAGACCCCAGCAGGGGATCAGAGATATTTTGGGATGGAGAGGCTTCATGTTGTGATACTGTGTTTTTGGGTACCTTGCTGTTATGATGAAGTGGGCTAACTGGCTGTGGGAGCTGAACATTTGGTTATGGGATATGGTTTGCTGGTGTCTGAATAAATGTTATACTTCTGTCTTCTTTATGGAGAGTCTCTCATACTTTGCAATACAGAACTACATAGGAATTTTGACAATTATCATCTACATTGTTATTATTCCTTACTGATACAAAAGTGAGGACAGGATGAATGGAATTTTAAATTTTGCTGAAGACAGAATGGTTAAGCAGGGCCTCTGAAACCAAGACAGAGATAGAGACATGACTATATGACTTTGGAGAAGTCAGTTAACCTCCTTGTCTTACTTTCCTTATCTGTAAAATGAAGGGATTGTTCTCCAAAGTATTTTCTAAGTCTAGATCTTTAATCCATAGTGACTTATGATAATAATAGAGCAGTAGCACAGAATAGTTAGAAAATGGGGTTTTAGAACTAGAGCTGTCATTTACTAGCCCCATAATCTTGTATACGTCATTTTGGCCTCTATGAACCTCAAATAAATGGGAAGAGTGATACTTGCTCTGTCTACTTCATCTAGCAATTGTGAGGAAAGTACTTTGTAAACAATATTTTTAGACATGTACATATATCCTTATGCATATATGTATATGTATATACAAAGAATGCATATATATGTGTGTGTTTATTGACACACACATGTACATATAAAACCAAGGTATTATTATTGAATTTCAGGATTAATAAAAACTAAACTGTTTATAATATTTGTAATTTGACAGTTTCTTCAAAGCTGCCTTGTAAAATAGATTCTAGTTAGAAATTTTTCTGATTATGCAGATGACAATACTGAGACATGGATGAGAGGTAAAGAAATAAGAAGATGACTACATGTAATGCTAATTTGAGTTCCCTGTTCAGGCCAGTCCATGGCAAGAAAGTAGACTGGACTGGACTTTAGAAGTTACAAATTTATATACTGGCTATAGCCTTAATGATCCTTGCTTTTTCTTAGACAAGTCTTTTCCTCTCTCTGGAACTCAATTTTCCGATCTGTAAAATGACAGGGTTGGAATCTATAGTCTCTAAGGTCTCCATTAGTTGTTACTTACTTTGATCATTTAAAGTGTACACGGTTTGACATAAATGCCTCTTCTCCCTATTTCACTACTTCACCATTGCCTCCTTCAAATATCTAATGTTCCCTGTGCTCTCAGTTTTCCCACTGCTTGGTCTCAGGACCATTACATTTTAGCGTGAATGTAAGTCATCATAGAAATTTGCTCAGTGCCATTTGCATTTTTAAACCCCATCTCTTGTGTAGAAAAGAAAGTGTGTCCCTGTCCTAACAATTTCCCCATATCTGTCATCAGCTAAGAGAAGGATTTGCAAAGGAAAGATTTTATTAAATTCCAACAAATTTTTATTAAACTCATGCTGTGTGCCCAATACTTTCTTATGGGCATATATTGGGGCATAGATACACAACTGAGATTAGACATGTCCCTTGCTCTCGTGTGGCTTACAGTATATCAGAGAGACGAGAACAAGAGACAAATGGTAATAATGCCGATACATATTAATACTTTGTAAGTGCTTAGAGATGTGCAAAGTGCTTTGCTATGCCAAAGGGTAAGGTAATCACCAAAAGAAATGAATCAGAGAGGGTTCCATGGAAGACAGCATTTAACTGGATTTGAGACAATGGAAAAGAATGTAAAAGAGTCTTTACAGGTGACTGACAGTTCAATATACCTCATGACCCCAAATCCATAATCCCTTCATCACTTGTGGCTACTGTTAGAGTTTGGAAAATTTCATCATTTAAACAGGAATATGCTATGATTGTTAATTACTAAGTGAGGGTACACGCAATATTGACAACTCTCTCTTTGAAATTAGCAAAGCCTATCAAAATATGTGACTGTGATAGAGATCTTTGCATGCATTTGTGTCCAAATATAGAAATGGACTACGTAAAAATAGTTCTAAAATGACATTGGAGTTGTTATGAGTTCTGATATGCTCAAATACCATTTAAAACAAAATTCTGAATAGCAACCATCAGCCAAGACAAGCTTCCAAATACAAAAAAAGGAAAGAAAAAAATCACAAATAAGACTATAAATCTCAAATTATAATTTTTGGTAAGTGTGTGTGAACACAATTATAGCATACGTAGACTATTTTTTCCACATCTAATTCCAAAGTCTTTGCTATTATTTAATATTTTTGCTGCTTTCTACAGTGCAATTGTCATTCCAATCATACTTTCTTCATTTGGCATCATTTCATACAAGTCTTCCTATGTATTTTTCATATTGGAATTTATTTTGATTTAACAATATTCAGTTGTGTCCATTCACTTTGGTCATTTCACAATCAATCACAACATTGATTGTTTCTAGCTTGTTTCTCCCTTATTTATGATGAAAGCTTCTGTAGATTTTATAAAGAGGTATTTTACATGATTTAACAGCATCCCAAATGTATAATTCTACTTATGAGAAATTTCCCTTTCTTTCAATCAAAATTATTTTAAACTATATCATGTCTATGTCAGTATTCTTTCAATGGTGCAGTTTGACATACATTGCAGCCTTCTCATCCTATGTGACTTTGCACATGTCCTGTCAAAAATCTTTACCAAGAACTCATTCAGTATGCTTTGATACCTTTCTCTAGATATTTTTGGCATTGTATGGGTACCAGTGAAGCACACACACTGATTATTGATTATCCTTTACGCTTGGCAAACTGCTACTCTACTTCTTATTCTAGTCATACTATTTTTAAAGTAATGTCTGTCATTGTATTTCACTGGTACAACTGTTCATTGACCAGGATTAAGAGATGTTCCTGAGATGATTAATGCAATTTTTTATGGATTCATTATTTAATACTTTTAGTTTCCAACATTGATTTCCAAGAGATTTTGAGTTATAAATTTTCTTCCCATTTGCACCCTACTCCCCACTCCAAGATGACATATATTCTGATTGTCCCTTCCCCCAGTCTGCCCTCCCTTCTGTCACCCCACTCCCCACCCCACCTTCTCCCTTTCTTTTACTTTCTTGTATAGTAAGATAGATGTCTATACCCCATTGCCTGTATATCTTATTTCCCGGTTGCATGTGAAAACAATTTTTTGAGCATTTGTTTTTAGAACTTTGAGTTCCAAATTCTCTCCCTTCTTCCCTCCCCACCCACCATCCTTGAGAAAGCAAACAATTCATCATAAGCCACACATGTATCATTATGCAAAACACTTCCATGACAGTTATGTTGTAAAAGACTATATTTCCCTCCATCCCATCCTGTCTCTCTTTATTCAGTTTTATCCCTTGACCCTCCCCCTTTCAAAAGTGTTTGCTTTTGATTACCTTCTCCCCCAATCTGCCCTCCCTTCTATCATGCCCCCTCTCTTTGCAATTTTTCTTTCATGATAAAAACATGTATTTCTTGTAAGCCTAAGGACTTTGTTCTATGTCCTATGTATCCATGATACCGCTCCTAAATCCTATTTTCTCATGAGTTATCTATAATCTACGCTAAGTGCTTCATTGCCATGTGGAAGGAATATTAAAATTTGGAAAGCTAAGTCAACAGAGGCCAAGATGAGGCCAGTCTTGCTAAGCTAAAAAGTTTTGGAGCATGATTCCTGTAGTGATTGTATATTCAATGCCCAATACCAGCCTAGCCAAGAGGCTCTTCAACAGAAGGTTGACCACCATGTAGTGAATAATGCACTCCAAGATGCCTTACACTATGGCATTGAGGAGTCACAATGTATGTATGTGGAGATAAAATAACACTCAGAATTCATGGCTCCTTGTAGTAATCCAACTGTAATCGAATAAAGTCACATGTTAAAAGTAGCAACAGAATCCCTCTGCACATGGTATGGACTATGTAATTGCTATATAATTATAGCTTATCTGGCCTTCTTTGTCATTCACATCTAAAAAAATAGAAAGGTTTGATGGTGTTTTGCATGAATGATTTAGAAAGCTTGGATTTTTCTAATTCCCTGTATACTACTGTTATATACATGACATGGGTACTAATTTTATCCCTGAAAATTCAGGAAAAGTGACATTTTGGTAAGCCTTATGAAGGGGTGTTATATCAACAAAAGACCTTTTGCCTAGGAGCTCTTAGTTGACCTGTTTCTGGACATTGTAACAAACTGCCTCTGATCATCTGTCACCTTCAATATTTTATTATGTACCTTTGGGTTAAAGAGACCTTTGTTTGACCCTGTAGTCTAACGTTTAGCAATGTAAATGTTGAGAAATATGTGAAGTGACCCTCAGGGGCATGAAATCAAGGGCATGAAAGGAGATATTTCAGTTCTTTAATCTGTATGACCTTTCTCAAGTTCAGATAGTTCATATTTTCATAGAATTTAACAATTTACAATATTTTCTTCTCAACCAGCCTGCGAAGTAAGTCATGCAGGTATCTTGTTTATTTGATTGACCTTCTTGCTCTTTCTATCACAAAGAATTTCATCTCCTATCCACAAAGAGTTTAAAAACCCTGCCTGTAATGCATTCCTTCTTTACCTTGGCATCTTGTTGTCTCGAGTTTCCTTCAAAGCTCAACCTAATTATCACCACCTATATGAGACCTTAACTAATCACCATATGGATAGAGATAGAGAAAGAGATGATAGAAAGATGATAGGTAGGTAATTAGATAGATGGGTGGGTAGATGATAGAACTATATAGATATATATGTCATTGTTCAGTTATTCAGTCATGACTGACTCCATAGCATGACATACACTATAGCAGGCCAGGCTCTTCTATTCTACACTCTTTCTCAAAGTCTATCCAAGTTCATGTTCATTGTTTTCATGATGCTATCTACACATTTCATCCTCTGACATCCCCTTTTCTTACCTTCAATCTTTCCCAACATCAGGATATTTTCCAATAAGTCCTGTTTTCTCATTATATGTTCAAAGTATTTAAGCTTCAGCATCAATTTGCTTCCAGGGAATAGCCTGGAACAGTTTCTTAAGTGTTGACTGATTTGATCTCCTTGCTGTCCAAAGGATTGTCAATAGTCATCTCCAACAGCACAATTTGAAGCATTGGTATTGTAGCACTCGTCTTTCCTTATAATCCAATTCTCACAGCCACACATTGCTACTGGAAACAAACAAACAAACAAAACATAGCTTTGACTATACATACCTTTGTTGGCAAGGTGATGTCTCTGCTGTTTAGTACACTGACAGATTTTCCGTAGCTTCCCTTCCAGGGAACAAGCGTCAACTTAATGGCTACATTAACCATCTGGAATGATCTTTGAGCCCATGGATATAAAATCACACACTAATTCTATTTCTTTTCTATTTACTAGGGAGTGAGGGGACCAGTTGTGAAGATTTTAGCCTTTGCTGTTTTTGTGGTTTTTTTGTTAAGCTTCAAGCCAACTTTTACATTCTCCTCTGTCACCTTTCACCTTCATCAAGAAGGTTCTTAATTCCTTGTATTTAACATTTTATTGTTTTTCTAAATTTCTTTGCATGCTTATTTAAGAAAACCTCATCTCTTCTCCTTGATATTAGCTGGAATTCTATATTCAGTTGGATATATCTTTCTTTTTCTCATTCATTTTTCACTTTCTTTCTTTCCTCAGGTATTTGTAAATCTTCATCAAACAGCCATTTTGCTTTTTTGCTCTTTTTTTTCTTTGGAATTTTTTTGTTGTTGTTGTTTTTGCTGCCTCCTATACAATGTTGGAAAGCTCTGTCCATAGTTTTTTCAGGTACTCTTTCTATGTATATACAAATATAAATGTTATAGATACAGTCATAGATATAGATGTGATATATTTATATTGGAAATATTTATATATAGATGTATATATTTATATCAATATATATTTTACATCGATATGTTTATATATCAATATATTTATATATTTATGCCTTGATATGTATAGACACATATAGAGAGATATATATGTATGAATACACACACATATGTGTGTATCTGTGTGTGTGTACATATATATGTATATATATATATATACATATATATATATATATATATATATATATATATATTAGGAGCTGAGATTACAAAAAAAATGAAAATGAAACAATCCCTGCTCCCAGGGACTTATATTCCAGTAAGTCAGGTGAGGTATAAGGCCTTATAGGACATTCTGCTTATTTCCCTAAGTCTTGCTTTCACCAAAGATCTCTTTTGATGTCTCATCATGATGTAGTGTAGATGCTGGCTCTCAAAATCTATTCCATCAGAGGATAGTCTGTAGCATGTTTTACCAGGATTGAAAGTCTTTAAGTCATTCATAGCCTGGGTGTCTGACTGTGTGGCTATCATCTATGGAACAGTCTCAGTTCAAAGAAATTCTTCAGCAGAAATTTGGGCACAAGGTAGTAAGTTTCTGATTTTTTTTTTTAAATGACAAGTTACAAAGTTCTCTACTAATGCTTCTCCTGAGTTATTGGAGAGAATATCTTTAGATATAAAATAATTAATCCATAGAATGCTGAAGTAATACACATCAGTGTCTCTCAGGACTGATTTGAGTGTTAAATACTAACATTATTTGGTGTTCCTTACACATGATAGTCCAAATCTCAACATTGGGCATTTTTACTTGCTCTCTTACATTTGTGGAATTCTCTCTTTCCTCCTCTCTGCCTCTCAGCTTCCCTAGATTCCTTCAAATAGCAGCTAAAGTAACAACTTCTATAAGAATCCTTTGACTCCTTTCCCAGTTTTCCTTAACATTGTCTCTAAGATTATCTCCGGTTTCTCTTGTATTTATCTTGTTTGTATATAGCTATTTGCCTGTTGTCTCTCCCAAAAGATTGTGAGGTCCCTGAGGGTAGGAACTTTTAAAAAAAATTTTTGTATCCTCGAGGCTTGGCACAGGGCCTGACAAATAGTAGACACATAATAAGTATCATATACTGACTCAGATTCACTTGGGACTTCAGAGGCTAGAGGATTTTTGACTCTAACTCAGCTCTGAGTGAAAATTGTTGCATCATTAGCCATCAGGATAATCTTGTTCAATTTTCTAGGCCTCAGTTTGAACATTCATAAAACAAAGGGATTAGATTATATAACCTGTAAGATCTCTTCTAGCTCTAATGTTCTACGATTCCCAGGATGATCTGGAATTTTCTATGATTTCTAGAACTCAGTGGCTTGCTTGGTGGCTCCCTGAGATAACCAATCTAATTGACCAGATAGCCACTCATCTCAAATAGATGGTGCTTCTGAAATTACTCAAAGAGTTCATGCAGATGGGCTAATGGTATGCTTTTATTGATATAACTCTACAATATACATGCAGAGGCACTGTGGTATCAGAGACAGGGCAGCAGACTGAGAGATAAAGGTACTAATCTTAAATTATCCATTAGCTAGCTTAGTGACTTTCAGTGCTTCACATCTTTTCTCTGGTTCTCTTTTATATTTCTTTTAAATAAGAGACTGAGACTAAATGACCTGTAAAGTTCCTTCTGTTTCTAAAAACCTATGATTTATACATAAATGTCTAAAGTAAGCTCTGATTTTAGAGAAAGTGATCATATGTAGATATATATATTTTAAATCAAAGGACAACAGGTCTTTTCTCCCCTTCCAACTTCCAACTTCCACCTCCCACTGCCAAGATCTTTAAGTTGATTGATGGGACAATGAGGCAATTTTGTGAGCCCCAAGTGATTGTCTTTATTTTCACAAAATGTGTGACCTGCTCTGAAACTAACATGACACAAATTCCATTCATTTCCAGATAGCCTTCTTTTAGATGGGAGGAAGCCATCACATTACAGAACTGCTAAAATTAATGACGAACCAGAAGTATATTTTGTGGCATTTAGCATTTGCAACAAAATAAAATTGCTCCTTCCATTGTTTTATCCCAAATATCTTCATAAAATGGGGAAGGACAGAATCCAAGTAAGGTACCACATATTTAAGGAATGCCAGAGTTTGAATAGTTCTATGGTGCATCGTTCTATAGTACCTAATTCTTTTAAATCACCTTCCCTTTTGATTCTCAGCAAAACCTTCTGAGGGAGGAAATGCAAACATAATCAACTCCATTTTACAGATGAAAAAAATGGGGCTCAGACTGGAAATAGGCAAGGTAATTTGCCCAAAGCCATAGGGCTAGTAAGTTGCCTTAACTTAAAATAACAGAATCCTATGATCTTCCTGCTAACTTGAACTATTTC
Organism: Phalanger gymnotis; assembly: GCA_028646595.1. NCBI lineage: Eukaryota > Metazoa > Chordata > Mammalia > Diprotodontia > Phalangeridae > Phalanger > Phalanger gymnotis. The sequence goes on along the minus strand of JAQQSZ010016162.1, from coordinate 420 downwards.
CCACTGTGGCATTTGTGTTATGTAGGTCATTGTGGGTGGTACAAACAAGCCACAGGATACTCCCCTCACATAACTTATAATCTCTTTAGTGAGATAAGACTTGTACATGTGTAACAATTAGAGGACAGATCAGTTGTTAGCTTTCTCTCCACAGTCTCCAAAATGACTTTATGTTTTTGTTTGTTTAGTATTTGTGCATAATAACATAGTGGAAAAGAGATATTGTTTTGAAGGCAGAAGTAGCTGGGTGGTGCCTTTGATGCATCCTGGCTAAGTCACTTATTCTCTAAGGATCCTAGGCTTGAGACTATACATTTCTTTTTTTTTTTTTTTTTTTTTTTTTGCTATTCCAAATATTTTAATAAGAGTTCTCTGGAAGTCATTTAAAACACCAGCTTGTGCGGATAAACTCCATTGGAG
>JAQQSZ010016161.1:0-11097 GCA_028646595.1 Phalanger gymnotis | reverse complement strand
CAGACTGGGGAACAGGGCAACCAGAGTGTACGCCATCTTGGAGTGGGGGGGTGGAAATGGGGAGAAAATTTATAATTCAAACGCCTGTGAAAATCAATGCCGAAAACTAAACATATTAAAAATAAATTTAAAAAAATAAAATAAAATGAGGAGAAAAATTAAAAAAAAAGAATCAAGAAAATGAATTTTTGTACTAAGTCAACCACTAACTTGGGCAATTATCTTGAATGAGTGGCTAAAATTTTCTCTGTCCCAATTTCCTCTTCTGTAAAATGGGGGAAATGCCCTCCCTACCTCATAGAGTTGTCTTGAGGAGAAAATGTGAGAAAAAGGGAGCCTAATTTTGACATCACTGTAACAACAATGTTACTAGCAGCTGCTGTGGAGGTGTAAGGCCAACAAGACCAACAACACCAGCACACAGGAGGGCTGCTAGCACAGTTTCTTTTATATGCTTTTCTAAGGAAAGCAACTTAGAGGGATTAACAATCTTATTTTAATTAAACATACATATATTATTCACTTAGTTCAGGGGGAAGAGCCAGCACCCTGGACTTCAGAGAGAATACAAGCAGAAATTACAAGCAGAAATTATATAAACAGAGCAAATGACACAAATCAACAGACAAGCTTCTAGCTGACTGACCATAGCAATACATAAACAGTTACCAGAGAGAGAGAAGCACCAACATCTGGGTTTTCAAACTGGGTGGGGGGCTCCTTAGTGGCTACTCACAGTCTCATCTGGCCAAATCACATGAACTGTCTTCCAATGAGTGAGCCCCAAAGCAAAATGCTAACCTGAGAGTATATATATGCTTCTTCAAGGTCAGAAGGTGTCACAACCATGTAACTCAAACTCATGTGACTTAGGCTTTCTTGTGACTTAAGCAGGTCATCAAAGACTCTTGATCAATCAAAGACTCTTGATGCAAACAAAGGCATGATTCAATCAAAGGCACTTGATTGCCTTAGTGCCCAGAAACACTCCAAAAGAAAAAATAGCAAAAAGGCCCACCCGACTTGCCACTGCAATCACAAAGGACCTTTCTCCAGAAGCACTTTTTACCTTTTTAAAAAGTGCCATATGAACATCAACATCCTTATTCCATTTTATTTTGCCTTCATAAACAGAAAGCATGATTAAGTCCTAGATAACTGTCTTTTCCAGTTAGATGAAGACCATTCTTGCCTGAAATCTTCCCACTTAACTATTTTTTCTTTCCTGTCTCTGCTTCAGCTTCTGTTTGCCTCAGTTTCCTTCATCTGCTTTCTAATAGCGTTGGTGCTCAGCTATATAGCTACCTCATTGATTCATCTGCCTCCCTTCTGTATTCAGACAACCAGTTGTCTTCTGGCTGCCTAGGCTTGTCATTGGAGTTCCTCCCCCATGGTTCCTCTGTCCCCAGCAGCTCACCATATTCTTTACCTTTCCCTGTCAGCTTTTCTCCCCACTTCCTCTCAAAGCTGACCTTCCCTGTTTCCTAGTTGTTTTAGGACCCTGATAGCTTATAGAAGCCAATCTAATACACCTCATTGTGGGTCAGAATGTTAATAGCTGATAATTGCTTAATCTGTTACCCCTTCCCAGGTAATATTTGCATTTTAACGGGAGTCTGCAGTATGTAAGTGAAGAGGAGTGAGTTTTAGTTAATGTTAATAGGACATGAAGAGGAGAAATTTGGGAATGGCAAAGGAACCTGTAAGCTTCTTCCATAGATACATAGAGATACCTAGGTAAACCCCTGAAAGCCTGAAACCTGGCTGAAAGGCCCACATAAGGAAAGAAAGTATCCCAATGGGAAAAGCTAACAACATTTGTAAATGATTGTTATTGCAAGGAGGCTCATTAAGCCAGGTCTTAAAGTTATGCTTTAGATGTAGAAGAAAGCAATGTAAAGAAGGTCATAATTAGGGATGTGGTGAAGATGGCTCTTTATTCAGATTTAGGTCAGTTAAATGAACTTTGAAGGTCCTTCCAATTTTGCAATTCACATCTGTGAAACGAGGAGGTAGGAATATATGACACCCTAAGTTTCCTTCAAGCTGTAAATCCTGGGGTTTTAAGGAAGGCCAGCCATATCCATAGGGGTCTCTTAAGTTTTCTATCCCTCACTCTTACCAGGAGAATAGCCTTGTCTTGGATGCTAGTCACATCCTTAAGGCATTTCTGTCAGTGTTGCTGCTTATGACAGCTAAGCTTGGGAGAGGGACCAGAGAGCAGGCAGACTGACTGATGTCTTCCTTCCTTTCTTCCAGCAACAGTTGAAGAAATATTAATGAGTGCCCTGGCACTTGTCTGATTACCTTCAGCTGGGATACTTTGAAATAACTTATACTGACAGGTAATTTAATTAACATGGTTTAAAACAAAAGCATACCAGGAACACATAGGGTGGCTGATAAAATGGCTAGCGGCAGCTTGGGACAGAATGGTAAATTCTGTCATTTTGAAAAAACCGTTGTCACAATTACATGATGAGAGCTTAATAAAATCAAGATTGAAGTAAGCCCATGGCCCCTGCAATCTAAAGGATGCAAAGAATACTAATGGAAGAGATAAAACAGGCAAGTTATGATTGAGGCAAATTATGCAGATAAGGAATGTGGTATGACTCCTGGGATTAGGGAAGAGTCACTAGAAATATATAGCGATAATCTGTTTATTTAAGTTGATGTATTCAAGACAGCGACCGAATACTTACCCCATTTTACCTGGAATTTTATTTTGAAGATTAATTTTGCTTCCATAAGTACCTGTGTTATTTGATAGCAAGCTGGATTTGAATGTGCAGTCTTACTGCTCTGAGTCACAGCTCAGGACCTGGAGCACAGCAAGTCTGAGAGTAGAGACTTCCTGCAGGCACAAGGGAGTTAGCAGAGATGAGAACAAAAAAGAACACTGTCCTGGGTCTGGAAGCTCCTGCTTAGCTTTTCCGAAGAAGAGCTACCTGGACTCTCTCTCTCTCTCTCTCTCTCTCTCTCTCTCTCTCTCTCTCTCTCTCTCTCTCTCTCTCTCCCTCTCTCTCTCTCTCTTTCTCTCTCTGTTCACAATTAGTCTCCTTGATGGGTTTACAAGTCTTAGGAAGGTGAGTAGTCCATGCACAATAGTTTTTGTGTCCTCCCATTTGGGATTATTTACAAGATGACTATACAATTATGGATTATTCATGAGTATCATTCCCCTTCTTTCTCGTCTTTTGTTTGCCTATGGGCCATTTCCCTGTTAATTAGCACCTCCACCAGATTGTGGATGGGTGAAATAAAAGGAAAAACTCAGGCCAGTCAATTTGGGTCCTAATTATCAGCTTGAGTGAAAGAAGGCTGAGGCTATTAGCTTAAAGTCAAATTCTTGGAGTTATCTTCAAAATTCAATTATCTAAATTTTCCCCATGTCATACATAATTGAGACTTATCTGTACTTGTAATTTTGTCAGTAATTCCTCATTCTAATGTTTGGGGCTGTTTACATAGCTGGTTGTGAACCTCGGACATGAATTGGACCTCTGATTTCCTTGGTATGGGAAATTCCAGGTGAGGAAGCTCCCTCTATCAATATAGGTTCTCAGAGAATTGCCTATGCCCCACCCCACCCCACTGCCCCACCCAGTGGTTGGTTAAGTGACTTGTCCAGGGTCACAAAGCCAGTATACATCAACATCTGGACTTGAACTCAGCTTTTCCTGGCTTCAAGGTCAACTCTAGTCCACACTACCTCTCTATGAACCATGGAACCAATTTGAGTATTTTCACCCATGTATTCACAGCTAGTCCTGAAACTAGCACTAAACATGTGAGAAAGTTGAGAAGACTTCTCCTAGGATAAGGGGTTCTTAGCTTGGGATTGATCAACATTAAAAAAATATTTAACTATTTCTATACAACTAGTTTCTTTTGTAGTCATATATCTTATTTTTATGCATTTACAAACATTATTCTGGGAACTGAGCCATAACATACACAAAAAAGGGGAAGAATCCCAGTTCCAGGGGAGAGCTTTTGAGCACTAGAAGGACCATGCTTCATGTGTACACAGCAGATGTACCTTGACCAAGATCCCTGGAAGAAGGATGTTTGATCTACCTCATAATGGAGTCGTGTGTCATACTCAGCTAGAAATGCAGCTGCTGACCCATACATACACATCTTGCAGGTCACAAATTTACTTAGAATATCACATGTTATTATTATCTATGTTTTATTATATTTCTATTTTGTTAAATATTTCCCAATTACATTTTAATCTGGTTTGAGTACACTTGGGAAAGTTGTGGGCTGCATCTGGTGCCTGTTTGACACCCCTGTGGAAAAAGTTACCCACTCTTGGAGAGTGGAACTTGAAAATATGTGTGTCACAGGGCCTAAATTTGAAATCCCAGGTCTGCCACTTACTACTTGAGTGGTCTGTCACAAGTCACTGGATTTCTCTGAGCCTCAGTTTCCTCATTGGAAAAATGAAGGTCTTTGATCATATAGGGCAGGTTTATAAGATGTTAGAATGTTAGTCAGTAACCATTTGTAGTATTGGTTTTAAGACACAGAATAGTGCCTTTGGAGGTAGGAAAAAATGCAGATCAGTGATATTTTCTAAACCTGGCTGCCAGTGATCCCAAAATATCAATGTAATTACAATTTCAAATAGACAATTTAATAATAAAAAAAAATGAAATGTCAGGCCCTTCCTTATATACAAAGTATGCTAGGCATTAGGGATACAAAGATTTTTTTTAAATGACAGTCTTTGTCCTCAGAGAGTTTATACCCTGCTAATGGTGATATGGCATGCAAATAATTAAATAGAGTGTGCCAGGCCCAAGGCAGAGAGCCAGAGTGAGTGCTCTAGGAAAAAAATCTGAGGAAGGAAAGATGCATTTCAGTTTCAGGAACTAGGACTGTCTCTGAATTAGTGCAACGAGGGAATAAAGGAAGATTGATTGTAAAAAAGAATATTCCTTGGAGATTTTTGGCTTGTAGCTTTACAAGGGAAAAAGGCAATGATCCACAGGGTTTTTTGAGCATATTAAAAAAAAAAAGAATGGAAATAGACATGATCGCTAGCATTGAAGATGACAAGAGATAAGAAAGCCTAGGTCTCTCTTTTTTAAAATTAAAATTCTTTTGGATAGGTCCTTTATTTCTCATGTCATTTTGTCTACAGTCAGTTCTGCTATAATGTGTGATTCAAAAATGCAAATTTGTTCCAACCTGATTGATATATTAGGGAACATTTGGGACATAACTAGAACTTCGAGTTTGCTTCTTTGTGATTTCTTTGAGAAACCTCAGAGAAAACTGCCCCACTTGACAGTACCTCACAAGCTGCAACCCTAATTCCTTGGCCTACTTCTACAAGCAGACTTCACATCTTTGTCAAGGTGAAGTGCAATATTTACTGCATATCTTCTGGTACAGTAGGAGCTCTTGGCAGAGAAAGGCTGGTCCAAATCACCTTCCCCCAACACTAACCCCCTCCCCATACACACCCTCCCCTCCCCTTCCCACTCTGGCCTCTTGCCTTGAGACATTCTGAGTTGTCCAGTTTGCTTCAGTAGCTGAGTAATAGCCTAAGGTTACTAAAGCAGCCATTATTTATTCTAGTATTTATATATTTCTTAACCATTTAACATTATAAAACTATGCTACCTTTTTTAAAAAAATATTTGTAATTTATGGAATTAAACAAGCATTTCCATAATATGGTACAATAAAAAGATGATTGCACATGAAACTGCTAATCTACTATGTACAATTTATACAAAATTATCATGTAAATTCCTTTTATTTCTCCCCCCCCACCATGACCACCATTACACAAATACACATACGCATTATTCCACACATACTTCTATTTATTAGTACTTTCTCCAGATGCAGACGGCATCTTTTTTCATATGTCCTTTATAGTTAATTTGGATATTTATAATACTCAAAATAACTTAATCACCAAAGTCATTCCTAAAACAATATTGCTGTTCCCATATACAGTGTTCTCTTGGTTGTGCTCATTTCGCCCCTCCTTATTTCATGCAGTCTTCCCACGTTTTTCTAAAACCATTGAGCTCATCATTTCTTATAGCACAGTAGTATTGTGTCAGAATTATGTATCACAACTTGTTCAGCCATTCCCCAGGGAATGGGAATCTCTGCAATTTCCAGTTCTTTGCAACCAAAGAGAGACTGTGAATATTCTAGAACATGTAGGTTCTTTTCCTTTTAAATTCCTGTCTTTTGTTGTTGTTTGTTGTTGTTGCTGCCATTGTTGTTGTCGTCATTGACAAAGTTTTGGAGCATTGGGCCCTTAACATCATTTTCCCCATTAAGCTTCATGGATTTATTGGATGATTTTGTATAGCCGTGTGCCTTTTGAGAATGCTTATATCCTGTTATAGAGGCAACTAGATGGCTCAGTCCATAGAGTGCTATGAACTCAGGAAGTCCTGAGTTCAAATCCAACCTCAGGCACTTACTAGCTGTGTGAACCTAGGTAAGTCATTTCACCTCTGCCTTAATCCACTGGAGAAGGAAATGGCTAATTATATCAGTATCTCTGCCAGGAAAACCCCAAGGACAGTATGGTACATGAAGTCACAAAGAGTTGGACACGAATGAAAAAAAAATGTCGGGTTATAGCAGAACTGACTGGACTTGTACTTAAATTTGATTCTGACTTCGTTTCTAGGGTGGGATGGTAGAAAGCATGCTGGATGTTGAGTCAAGAAGCTGTAAATTCAGATTCTGGCTCTGATACTAATTATTATCTGAGCCTCAGTCTTCCTACCTATAAAATACTGATAAGAAGTTATTGCAACACTTACCTCCTGGAGTTGTGAGGGAAGGGCTTTATAAACCATAAAGCATGATGTGCATGTGAATTATTATTGGAGAGGGAATGTGTGGGATGAAATGACCCTCATGAGAACTATTTTAGTGATTACTATGTGTGAAAAGCTGGAGAGAGAATTGGGATTGGAGTCAGGAAGACCTGATTTCAAATATAGCCTCAGGCATTGAATGTTTGTCACTTAACCTCTGTTTGCCTCAGTTTTCCTCTGCTGTATAATGGGGGTGATAATGTCATCTACCTTCCAGAGTTGTGAGGATCAAACGAGATATTTGGAAAACATTTAGCACAGTGCCTGGCACATAGTAAGTGATTGATAAATGCTTGTTTCCTTCCTTCCTATTAAGAATATCTAGGCAATTAATGGGTGATTAAGAATATCCCCAGCTGGGTGCTGGGAATATAAAGACAAAAATGAGATTGTCTCTGTCCTCAAGGAACTTACACTCTATAGGGGAAACAACAGTATTTAAAAATAAATACAATGTAATTTTCTGGGGGAAGCACCTGAGGAAGAAGGGATGCTCAAGAAATGAGTTTTCTTCTCACATTCCCTTCCTACCTTCTGTTATCCTGAAAGACATCCCTATAGCATGCTTCCATTTTTTTTCTTCTGATAATAAAGTTTATGACAATTGTGTTTGACACATTCTCATCATTGAAAAAGGTGTTGCTATATATTTCGTTGTTGTTCAATGAATGAATTAAAGCTTCACTTAAGTTCTCATTCTCTTGCCAAAGCAGCATCTTCCACGCTGTGGCAATAATGTTACTATCAGCTGTGGTGGGGGTGAAAGACCAACAACCCCAGCACACAGAAGGGCTGCCAGCACAGATTCTTTGATCTGCTTTTCCAAGGAAAAGAATTTTAAGGAGTTGACAATCTTACTTTAATTAAACATCCATATACCATTCATTTAGTTCAGGGGCAAAAGCCAGCACCCTGAATTTCAGAGCAAATACAAACAGAAATTACAGAGACGATATAAACAGATCAATAGACATATTTCTGTTTGACAAAATCACAGTATACATAGTTACCAGAGAAGCACCAACATCTGGGATTTTCAAAGCTGGAACAGGGGCTCCTTTGGCTACCCAGAGTCTTATCACCAACACTCTTCCAAGAGTATGCCCCCAAAGGCAAAATGCCAACCTCAGATCTTATATACACATCTCAGGGTCAAAGGGTGTCACAACCATGCAACTCAAAATCATGTGAACTAGGCCTTCCTTCCCTTGATGTAAGCAGGTCATCAAAGACTCCCTATTCAATCAAAGGTTTCTTAGTTCTGAGAAGCACCATCATCAAAGACAACAAAAAGTTCTCTTTGCTTGCCATTACATTTGAAAGGCAGGACTCATCAAAGGTACTTGATTACCTCAGCATTACAGAAGAGAAAACAGTAAAAAAAGTCCCACCTTAATTACCATAACACAGGCTGATGATATCAAACAAGTAACAATAGTACAAGCAATTCAACTTGATTAGAAAGTGGAAAATGCTTCCTTATGGAATTATTTAATTACCTTTATTTCTGTCATTGGAGTTTTCTTAATTTACACTTCTGTAATTGGCAAAGATCAATAATTTGCACAATCCTTGCTGTCTTATCTTAGTTTTCAAGCAAGATTTATTGTTGATAATGAAATTCTGCATTACTGACCATTTTTAACTTTTTCAAAGTACTTTATATTTAATACTTTAGCATAAAACCATTTCATCTTCGGATATATTTTCCTTATTTATAAAACGAGACTGGATGGTCACTGAGGTCCCTTCTAGCTCAAAATGAATGCACTTAAATGGCAGCTATGAAGTACAGTGGATGGCTTTAAAGTCAGGAAGACTTGAGTTCAAATCCTACCTTAGATACTTGTAAGCTGTATCACCCTGGGCATATAACCTCTCAATTTCCTTCTCTCTGAAATGGTGGATGATAACAGTACCTACTTCCCAGGGTTGTTATAAGGGTCAAATGAAATAACATTAAGGCAGTCTATAAATGTGAGTTATTATTATTATCCAAAGATTTCAACATAAGCGTTAGTAGTAAAGGTCCTTAAATAGCTTTCTAATACAATTCTGTGTTTTGTAGAAGGAACATAGGAAGATAAGTTTGAGATCTGGAAGAGATTTTGTTGTTGTTCAGTTGTGTTCAAATTTTCATGACCCCACTTGGGGTTTTCTTGGTAAAGATACTGGAGTGATTTTCCATTTTCTTTGCCAGCTCATTTTATAGATGAGGAAATTCAGGCAAACAAATTTAAGTGACTTTCCCAGAGTCACACAGCTATTGGGTATCTGAAGCTGGATTTAAACTCAGGATTTCTTGATTCTAGACCTGGTACTCTATTCATTGTGCCATCTAGCCACCCAGGAAGAGATACTAAAGACCATCTAGTCTAGAAGTATCAAATGCAATGTTGAAATATTCCCCAGTGCAACCAGATTAAAATGTAATTGGGAAATGGTTAATAAAATAAGTAAAAAGACAACAAACCATAGATAACACTACATTTTGAAACTAAGTCAATATATAGCCCACAGGGATCCTTATGTATAGGTTAGTAGCCCCTGTTTTGATTTGAGTTTGACACCACTGATTTAATCTTCTCCCACGCAGAGAGTAAATAGCTGAGCTGGGATTTGAACCCAACACTTCTGACTTTAAATCCTGGATTCCAGCAGTAAACCACTTGTGCAAATAAGCCCTGACTCACAGGCCTGATTGTCTAAAACGAATCATGGCTAGTAAGAGGGATGATTCCACCCAAATTTTTCTTTTGCTTTATTTTCTTGAAAGTCTGCATCTATGGCTGGGTTGTAAGTCTATTTGCTTTCAGCAGGTATCTCATTTCTTATAGTTTAAAAGGAGGTGGGGATCATTGGAGGGGGAGGCTGGCACTTCTAGGTAAAGGAAGAGCAGAAGCAAATATTGTAGACTTCATTTTTAAAGATGATTAAGGATTTAATTTCCCAAACTAATTTGTCCACAGAACACTTTGGGGCTTGAAATATGTTGACAGAATTCATAAAAGTTGGCTTGGGAGCATCAAGTGACTCTGGAGTAAAAGAGGTTGGGGAAATTTTGGAGGAAAATTAAGGAATTTAAGCCTGTTTTCATACCCTGGCTGCCATTTATTATAAGTATTTTGTAGATAACTTCATATTTTATATTCATAAGGGAAAATCTCATGTTCAAAAACATTTTCTTTCATTGAATTTCTACTTTCAAGGTGCAGAAAGCTAGGGATCTGAGTATCATAATTCAGGGAAAATGGGGACATGTCAAAGTCAACCAATTACATTTTGGTATGTCCTTAATTTCTTATGGTACATTTATAACTGATTCTTAATGATTTTACTTTATGAATTATTTACCACGGGCCTTTACTCTGTCCCACTATTGTTACTATTTAGTCAGGGCCTGAAACACTGATGTTTGCAAGAACCAAGACACCAAACTAGACACAGGGTCCAGGTGCAGTATCTCTATGTCTACCTGCATGTCTGTATGTATATGTATGACTATTCCAAAGACAAATATAAACTAGGTGGGCTTACCCTTTTTTTCTTCCTGTTATTTGTTTCTCTTCTCTCCATTAATGAAGCTATCTGAGAATTGCCTATGTTAATTAATTCAAAATTAGCCTAATTTTCATCTTCTCTAATGAAGTTTAAGATGAGATAATATATGTAAAGTGCTTTGTAAACATTAATTCAGATAGAAATGTCAGTTACGATTAAAGGCAGTGTTGTACAGTAGAAATAGCAATGAACTTGGAATTCAGGGTCTATTGACTTTAGGCAAGTCACTTAACCTCTCTGTACCTCAGTTTCTTTATTTATAAAATGAGAGTGTTTGACTAGGTGACTGCTAAGGTCCCTTTCAATTCTGAATCTATGATCCTCTTACTGTTATAATTACAATGACTCTAAAATCACTTTTAGGATCTTTCATTTCAAATAATTAGACTGATTTGGAAGATGGCGACTGGAAAGCAGTAACTGGCGTGAGCTCCCCACCAAGTCCCTTCAAAAACCTATAAAAAATGGCTCTGAACCAATTCTAGAACTGCAGAACCCACAAAGTGGCAGAGGGAAGCAGGGCTCCAGCCCAGGACAGCCTGGATGGTCTCGGGGTAAGGTCTGTCCCACACGGAACTCCCAGCTCCCAGCTGAGGGGAGCGGAGCTGAGCCAAGCAGACCCCAGCGCGCAGCAGACCGCAGACTGAGGAGACCAGGAGTGGAG
>JAQQSZ010016160.1:0-11097 GCA_028646595.1 Phalanger gymnotis | reverse complement strand
TGGAGTCCTGCTTCCCTCTGCCCCTTTGTGGGTTCTGTAGTTCTAGAATTGGTTCAGAGCCATTTTTTCATAGGTTTTCGGAGGGACTTGGAGGGGAGCTCACGCCGGTTACTGCTTTCCAGTCGCCATCTTGGCTCCCCAAGTCAATCTTTTTATACATTACTAATTATTTTATTATCTCAATCACCACAGGCAGTCTTCCAAATCTTTTCATCCATCCTCAAACATCCCATGGTTCCCACTTCTATCCACCTTCTTAGCTAACAACCTTGCCTCATATTTTAATGAAAGGTTAAGGCCATTTGCTTAAAGGTATCCTTTCTCCCCACCTCATCAAACATTAATGAAATGTCTTCCGCCACTAACAGCTCCTTTACTCTTGTCTCACATAATGAAGCAACATTTCTCCTTGCCAAGACCAACCCCTCTACATACACAACTACTCCTATCACATACTTTTTACTCCAGCAGATTTCCCTCTCTTTCATTCCTTATTCTCTCACATATCTTCAATCTTTCCTTGTATACTTGCTGCTAAAAATATGCCCATGTCTCCCTCATCCTCAAAAAACACTCACTTGTTCCATTGATCACCACTAATTGTGGTTCCATATCTCTCTTGCCTTTTGTGGCTAAATTCTTTGAGAAATTCATCCACAATAGTTTCTTGTACTTCCTCTGCTCTCACCCTTTTGTTAACATTCTACAATCTCTCTTCCAACCTCATCTTTCAACAATAAACATTTTCTCTAAAATTGCCAGTGAATTCTAAGTTGCCAAATTCACTGGCCTTTTTTTCCAATTCTAATTCTTTATTACTTCTTCAAAGCCTTTCACATCACTGATTATCTTTTTCTTGATACTGTCTTCTCTCTAGGTTTTGGGGATACTACTCTCCCTTATTGTTCTACTTTTTTTGATCATGTCTTCTTAGTCTTGCTTGGTAGATCTTTTCCAGGTTACACCAGCTTCATCCAAGTTTAAAGTGGATGTCTCACAGGACTTTATTCTGAGCCCTCTTCTCTTCTCCCTCCCTACTATTTCAATCTGTAATTTCATCAATTTCTATGTATTGCCAATTGCCAAAACTCAACAAGAATAACTAGACAAATGAAAGAAAAGGAAAAGAGTGGTAGAGGAAAAAGTGGGAAAAGAACTGGGAGTGATAAAAGAATAGTATGAAAAGAGAATGAACAGCTTGATAAAAGAAACACATAAAACAACGAAGAAAATAACACCTATAAAAATTGGCCTAATGTAAAAGAGGCACAAAATGTCATTGAATAAAAGAATTCCTTAGAAAGAAAAAAATGGCCAAATGGAAAAAAAAAGATGTAAAAACGCTCAATGAAGAAAATCAGTACTTAAAAATTAGAATTTGGCAATGGAAACTTATAACTCCATGAGACATCAAGAAACAATGAAACAAAATCAAAAGATTGAAAGAAATAGAAGAAATTGTGACATATATCTTTGAAAAAAAACAAATGATCTGGAAAATAGATCTTGGAGAGATAATTTAAGAATTATTGGATATCTGAAAGTCAAGATCAATAAAAAATGCTAGACATTATATTTTTTAAAAAAATCAAGCAACACTGCCCCAATATATTGGATCCAGAGGATAAAATTTAATTTAAGTTTTCCACTGATCACCTAATGAAAGAAATCCCAAAATGAAAACTCTCAGGAATATTATAGCCAAATTCCAGAACTCCTAGGTCAAGGAGAAAATATTGCAAGTAGCCAAAAGGAAACAATTAAAATACCATGGAACCACAGTCAGGATCACCTAAGATTTAGCAGCTACCACCTTAAAAAAGCAGAGGGCTTGGAATATAATATTCTGGATGGCAAAGGAGATACAATTGTAACCAGGAATCACCTATCCAGGAAAGCTGAGTACAATCTGTCTGGTTAAAAAAATGCATTTTTAACCAAATAGAGGACTTTCAAGGATTCCTGATAAGAAGATGAATGTGGAATAGGAAATTTGACTTTGGAACACAAGACTCAAGAGGAGCATAAAAAAGTAAACATGAATCTTCCTAAGGAATTCGATGAGGTTAAATTGTTTCCATTTCAATATGGAAAGATGACACATGTAATTCCTAAGAATTGTATCATTATTCGGATAGTTAAGTGGGCACAGGCATGAGACAATTATTTTCAAATGATATTAAAAATGAAGGGGTGAGAAAGAAGGATGCACTGAAAGAAGTGTAAAGGGAGAGCAAGAATGGGGGACAGTATTTTAAATAAAAAGGGCACACAAGAAAAAGCTTTTACAGTGGAGGGAAAATTGGAGGATAGACAAGGCCTGAACCTCACTCTCATTGGAAATGATTTGAAAAGAAAAGAATATCATATAATATAGCATAGTATAATATAATATATTCAATTTGCTATAGAGGTCTATATTACTCAACAGGGAAATAGAAGCGGAAGGGGAGAATGGGGAGATAAAAGGTAGAATGGTTTAAAGGAGGCATTGCTTAGAAGCAAAACAGAGTTTCAAAGAGGGACAAGATAAAAAGAGAAAGAGAAGGATAAACATAAGAAAATAGGATGAATGGAAATGCACAATTAGTAATCATAATTGTGAATATGAATGAGATGAGCTCAACCATGAAATGGAAAAAGGTAGCAGAATAGATAAGAAACGGGAATCCAAGAATATGTTGTTTAAAAGAGATATACCTGAAACAGAAAGACATACATACAGAGTTAAAATAAAGAGATGGAATAGAATCTATTATGCCTCAGGTGAAGTAAAAAAGGCAGGGGTAGCAATCATGATCTCAGAAAAAGTGAAAGGAAAAATAAAGTAATTAAAAGAGATAATCAGGAAAACTGCATTTTGAAAAAAAAAGTACCATAAACAATGGGGAGCTAGGTGATTTAGTGTATACAGTGTCAGGCCTGAAATGAGGAAGACCTGAGTTCAAATCCAGCCTCAGACACTTACTAGTTGTGTGACCCTCAACAAGTCATGTAACCCTTTTTGCCTCAGTTTCCTCACTTGAAGAATGAGTTGGAGAAGGAAATGGCAAGCCACTCTAGTATCTTTGCCAAAAAAAGATGAGTTCACAAAGAGTCAGATGCAACCGTAATGGCTGAACAACAACTCTACAGGCAATGAAGTATTATCAAAACATTTTACAGCAAATTTCTCTTATAAAAGTCTCTCCTCTCAGATATGTATGGAACTGAGCCAAATTTTTAAAAATAAAAGCCTTTTCCCAATTGATACATTTTCAAATGATATCAACAGGCAATTTTCAGAAGAAGTCAAAGCTATCTATAGGCATGTGAAAACAAACTATCTAAATCACTAACAATTGGAGAAAGACAAATTAAAACAACTCTGATGTATCATACCTTTTGCTACATCATACAACTCATACTTATCTGTTTAAATATTTTAGTCAATGAACTATATACTCTTTGGGGGTTAGACCTCTTTAAAAATTTTTTTTTTGTGTATATATATATATATATATATAGTACACATACATACATACATATATATATATATAAACACCTATCAAAATGCCTTGGATACAGTAAATAGTAGTTGAATTTTTAATGAGTTGAATTACTACATAAAAACACAAAGAAACAACATCTTTCAGGGTACATGAGCCCCTTTTGACCCTAGGTCTCCTGACAGTAAGCCCATTGCTCACTTTACTACTTCATAATGCCACTTACTAGCTGAGTGATTGATTGTGGAATCTGTTTATCAGTTTCTTCATCTGTAAAAACAGGAATGGTAATGTTTTTTCTACTTGTATCAGCTGTACCATTGTGGAAAAAGTTTCAATTTGTGAACTATAGATCATTATATAAATATGAGCTTGATGTGAGGAGGAGCAAAGTAAATCAATTTTGAGCATAGGCAAAAAAGTGATATTAGCATAAAGATAATGATTGAAGCTAACGTTTTTAAAGCGGCTTAAGATTAGTGAAATACTTTGAATATATTCCTTCTTTTGAACTTCACCCTTCACTCTTTGAGGTAGGCGTTATTATTATGTCCTTTTTACAGAGGGGAAAATAACTGAGAATGGTTCAGTGGTTTGCCTAGGAGCCCTCAGCTAGTAAGTATATGATAAAGAATGAAAATTCAGGGCCTCCTAATGCTAAGTTCTGCATCCTATTCACTATGCCACCTAGATATTTCAAAAAATTAGAGAAGTTGCTTAGGGGTAAGCAGTGGCATTGTGCCACAGAAGTTTTATACAGTAAGAGCAAAGAGAAGGTAGTATTTAAATTCTTTGAGGACTTGGATGGAGTCATTTTTTGATTTTGTAACTGTAGCTTGTGGCATATTATTTCACACATTTGAGGAGGGTAACATGTCTAGATATGAGATTTTGTCACCATAGTAAACCTTGTATAGAAACTACCTAAATCAAAGTAGATTGGTGACTCATTTTTCACTTAGAGTTGTAGAAAGCTTCCTGAGGCACTGACAGATTAGGCCTCATGCTTCTGGTCCCACCTAAAGGTCCAAAGCAAGACTTGGAAGCAGACTTTCTTCACTTCAAAGTTGCTTATAGACCATGGAACACTACAACCACTCTGTGCTGGGGACATAGAAGGTCCTCAAAAACATTTTTTGTATTTGTTGAAATATCAAATAGCTTGATCCATAAAGCATTTGTGATAAGTTCTTGAAAAATGCTTCCCCTTGGTAATTCTTATCAGCGTCAAGGTTAAGAAGTTAGAGACGGCCTGATGTTTAAACTCTCAATTATAAAGACACACAGGTCAACTCTAATGATTCAGTTTGTTGGAGGCTTATTTAATCTCTTTTTTCTGCATGGTTTGGTTGTTTTTTGAATGAGATGTTGAAATGTGTAATAGAACAGATATTCATAAGTATGCCCAGTGGGGGGCAGGGCCTAACAGCTCCAGGACCAGATTTACTTCTAACTACCTACTATCTGATCTTGATATAAAGGTAAAAAACAAAACAAAACAAAAAAATCAACTCTCTGTGCCAAAGGAAATGTGGTAACAGCTAAAGACTTTGAATAGCTCATTTGCAGCTTCAGAAACTTCAGAGATAATGGCAACAACCCTAAGGTATTTGTGAGCTTACATCACTGTAAGTTTGAGTTTGTAGGGGACAGCTGCTTTGTCTCACCCACAGGAGCATCTTTCTATAGAAGCTGGCATCATTAGAAATTAAAATCCTTCAATTTAGGGGTCATCACCTTCCCCAAACCCTCACTGAGCCACATGAGGGAGCCTGGTTCCTGCCTGGTTGCAAGATAACCTCATTCCCATCACCCAAGTCGACAGATGGGTTACAGGGAATCCTTCTGGTATAGTTGGCAGGGTTTATTTACCCTCTCACAATTAGAGCACTTAGATTTTAGGATTCTGAAACAAGGAATTATCACCTGCAATGCTGCACTTTAAATTGTGGATCCTCAGGGAAACAACATGCAGAAAAAAAAGAAAAAAAGACTTCTTTTCCTTAGTTAACAGTCCTTTGGAGATAGATTCTTTTCCTCAAAGGGCTATTGACTTTTTTTTTTAAACAGACTGATAGTTTCTTTGAAATGGAGAGTCCTCACTGAAGAGTTTTCTCTACCAAGGTCATTGCCCAGTCTGCCATTTGTTGACTTATGGCACTTCCAAGGTCACTGAAAATTTAAGTGACTTGCTCAGGGTAACACAGACATTATGTGTTAGATTTAAGATTTATATTTGACCCTGCAACTTTGTGGCACAAAGATCAGCTTTCTACCTGCTACTCAGCACTACTTTTATTTCTTTTTTTAGGGGAAGATACTAGATCACTATTTTTTACTTTATTTTAAGGTTTACAAAGTAATTTCTCTTGTGTGAGAAGTGCAAGACATTATCACCATTTTATAGATCAGAATGTAAGATTATTATCTTTCAGCAACTTTTCCATGTTCATAAAGCTACCAAGTATGAGTCCAGTTTTTTCCTAATCTATAATTCTGCCTCAGTTGTATAGAGGTGCCCTCGTCTTTTTTATACTTTCTCTATGGGCGAGTGGCAAATCAGGTGGTTATTTGTGGGTCATACATTGTCTTTGAATTCATATCTTCAAAATGATGAGAGTGAGGCACCATAGTGTTCTGTAGGACACTAGATTTGGTGTCAAAGACCTTAGTTTGACTACTTACTCTATGAAAGACTTTGGAAAAGTCACTTAATTATTCTGGACCTCAGTTTCCTCATGGAGCGGTCTAAATCTCCTTTAAAGTCATTTCAATCCTAAACTACATTCTTGTCATTCTGTACCCCAGGTTCCAATTCTGACTTTGTTATGTGTTCTTAAAAAAATGACTTCCCTCTTAGATGTCTTAGTTTTCTAATCAATAAAATGAGTGGCTTGAACTAAATGATTTGAATGTCTCTTCGAGACAAATTCTGTAATATCTAATATTTATAAAATCCTTTATGATCCACAAAGTGCTTTATATACAAAATCTCATTTAATTGTCCCAACAATCCTACTGTTGTGTTCTTTATTTCTGCAGTGTAATACTTATGTTATTTTTATGAGTTATTTTACAAGTAAGGAAATTGAAGCCCAGAGAAGGTAAGCAGTATCTGTAATCAAAGAACTACATGTTCAACGTAGAATCTGAACCTAGGTCTCTCCTATCTCTAAGACAGTAGAGGACCCTTTCCATTAGAACATGGTATCATTTAGTTACTCAAAATCAGGAAGTAAAATGAGACTATATATTTTCGTCCTTGTTTATATGTTAAACTGATACACTACAGAATTACATAATATTAGACGTGATGGGCATGAGGCATCTAGTGCAAACCCTTCATTTTATAGTTCGAAGAAGCAAATGCTTGGATCACTTAAGTGAATTACTCAAGGTCATTCAGCTAATACAGTGGAAGTGTTAAAACTCAAACTTAGGTTCTGACCTAAGTCTTCTGTGCCTAAGTTCAGCAATCAGCTCAAAATATTGTCTGGATTTAAAGACTAAGGATATGAGGAGAGAAAAAGGCATACTTCCTACATTGTATGTATGTATGTATGTGTGTGTCTGTATATACATAGATAGATAAGATACAGACATACACACATATATGTGTATATATGTGTGTGTATATACACACATTTATGTATGTGTATATTTGTATGAGTGTATATATGCATATATGTGTGTATATGTGTATGTAGATATAGTTCCTGCATTGTACATGTATATATATGCATATACACATACATATGTGTATATATATAATAATATGTATTATATATTTATCATTTCAGTTAATATTTTTTGACAACCACCTACTGTGTACAAAGCATTTTATCAAATGCTTGTTATATAAGGACAGTCATTAAGCAGTCACTGATTTCAAAGGAAATACATTCTTATGGGGGGGGGGACAAAGCATGTAACAAAGGAGTACATGCAAGTTAAGATCAGGCAGAATAAAAAATTAACAACTGGATGATCATAGAAGACATCATGGATGATGTGACATCTGAGCCAAGACTGATAATAAGATCAAAATTCTGAGAAGTAGTGATCATAGGATATGACTTGTGTAAATGTAAGGAGCCATGAGACAGAAAACCAAGCACAAGGACCAGATTGCATCCATAATGCCTAGCAGAGTTCCTGACATGTATAATATAAAAATACATATAGTAGTATAATAAATACACTGATTGGCTGAAAAGTGGAATTCACAAAATTAATTAAGTTAAACAAACATTAAAGGCCTAATATGTGCAAGATATCATGTTATTTTTTAGGGATACAAAAAGAAAGCAAAATAGCCCCTTTTTCCAGAATCTTATGTTCTCCTGGAAACTTAGTGTCTATTGGGAATGAGGAGAAATAATATTTAAAAACAGTTTAGAGCCAGATTTTTGAGGACATTAATTGCCCAGTGGAGGAGTTTGTATTTTATCCTAAAGGGAACCATAGGGTGCCACTGGCTGTTTTTGAGCAGTGGAAATGGTAAGGGCTCTGCCTCAAAGAGATTATTTTGGCAGTTTTGTGGGAAAAGTTTTGAATTAAATTTGAGTGGGGAAGTAATAATATAGGGCAACTCCCAGGAGATTTTTAGTGGTTTTGCCTTCTGGTTTAAGTCTGTGTTCTACATGTTTAGTTGTCTCACATCATTTGGCCAAAGATTTTTCTTTCTCTATTCAATTAGACTTTGGGGTTGGGGCCATTCTGGAACTGTAAAAACTAGTTTTGTAAAGGCCTAAATGCCACATTCTTTAAATAAATAAGGGATGAGAAGGAACATTTTGTCGTTTCCTTAGACCAAAAAGAAAGCTAACAATAGCTTACATTTATATATCACTATGGAAAGCACTTTTTCAACAAGAACTCTGCGAAATAGGTGATGACAGTTATTATTAGCTCCATTTTAAAAATGGGGAAAAACTCATGCTTAGAAAGATCAAGTGACTTGCCCAGGGACATGAAGCTTATATTCTGGGCCAGGTCAGGGTCAGGTCAGTATGGGTCATTAAGATTCAGGCCTGAAAGAAAATGAGATACAAGTAAGCCATTTAAAATTAATGATAATAATAATAATAACATTGAAATAATATTCTTATGGGTGTTCTTGTGCAAGTCAGAGTGGAAGGTGTCCAGTAGAAGGATTTGGCCAGAGTCTTGAAGGAACTCAGGGAAGTTAGTAGGCAGAGATAATGAGGAAGGATATTCAGGCAAGGGTTAACAAGTGAAAAAAGTCATAGAGAAGTTAGATCGAGTGTCATGTGCAAGGAACAGAAAGCTGGCCAGTGCAGATGGATCACAGAGTTTGTGGAAGAGGAGAAAAGACAAGAAAACTGAAAAGGTAGAAAAGGGACAGGTTGCGAAGAGTTTTAAATATTAAAGAGAAGACTTTGTATTTGATGCTAGAAGCACAAAGCCATTTGATTTTAGTATGGTCAGTGGCATGATCAGACCCTTGACTTAGAATAATTGCTTCAGTAACAGAGTGGAAGAAAGGATTGGAGTAGAGGGAGACTAGAGGCAGAGAGACCAATTAAAAATATATTGCAACCACATATACATTAAAAATTTAGAAAGCCAACAAATCAACAAACCTAAAATAAGCAGAAAAGAGGAATGATAAAATATTAAGTTAGCAGGAAAAAGATAAATTGGAAACAGGGAAAAAACTCAAAGAAATGGCAAATAAAATTCAAATCTGGGTCTTTGAAAAAAACTAATAAAATCAGCATACCTTTCATTAATCTGATTAAGAGGAAGCAAGTAGGAAATAAAATCAATAAATCACCAAATGAGCAAAGTGAAATCACAACAAAACCAGAGAGATGAAAAGAATAATCAGAACATATTAAGTATACTTACATGATAACAAAATGCAGAACACAAAAGAAATAGAGGAATTCCTTTGAAAATGTAAAATACCAAAGATGGTGGCTGGAAAGCAGGGACTAGAGTGAGCTTCCTGCCAAGTCTCTCCAAAAACCTATAAAAAATGGCTCTGAACCAATTCTAAAACTGCAGAACCCACAAAGTAGCAGAGGGAAGCAGGGCTTCAGCCCAGGACAGCCTGGATGGTTGCCGGGTAAGGTCTATCACACACAGAGCTGGGAGCAGAGCGGTGCACAGCAGAGCCCAGCATGGGTTGTGCAGACCAACCAGACCGGGAACCAGGCAGAGCATGCCCTAGAGCCCTGAATCAGTGAGCTGCAGCAGTTACCAGATTTCTCAACCTACAAACACCAAAGACAACAGAGAAGGTTAGTGGGAAAAGCTGCTGGGGACAGGGTGATAGAGTTTGAGGTTCAGCCACCACCCTGGGGGCAGAGGAGGTGGGGCAGCTACAGAACTACAGCTACAGTTATTTCCAGCCCTAGGCCCACCTGGTAGGAGGAATTAAGTGGCTGATGAGAACAGGAGTTCAGAGCCTGCTGAAGAGCTAAGTCTAGTCTGGGTTGGGGGTTCTTGGGGAAGGAGGAGTACTGGTGTGGCAGAGCTGGCTGTAATAGCTCTGAAATCAACAGAGCATTCCCCCAAGCTTGGAATATAGCTTTACGCTATAAGGAGTCATACCTGGAGCCAAGATGGCCACATGAAAACAACATCTTACTGGAGCTCTCTCACAAGTTCTGTCAGATTCCTTAAAAAAAGTGAATTTGAGCAGATTTGAGAGAGTTGGAAACCTCAAGAAGTCTGAGTGGGGCGAATTTCCCAGCCAGGAGAGTTTGAGGGGCTGAAGGAACGAATCTGTAGGCTAGGAGAGCACTCGGCGCGCAGAGCTGTGCCAGACAGGACCAAAGCAGAAGCGCCTGGCCGGGAAACACACGTGGGAGATGGGCTGGGAGAAAGCCAGGTGCCCGAAACTGGCGGATATCCCCAGGACTCCCAACACGGGACGGCACTCTGTGGAAGCAACGAGAGGTAGCTCAATGCCACTGGTCCATGAGACACCAAATCCTGAGGCTTGCAGCCCGAAGGACACTTCTTGAACTTCCAGGAGACATAATGGCCACGTAAAGGGCTCTAATCCCTCCCCTCCCCACCCAGAGAATTCCCCAGGGGGAAAAAAGGAAAAAAAAGATGGAATAGAGGAGACAGAACTGGGACTTCAGCGGCCAAATACTGGGAGTACCTGAGTCCCAGAGGGGCAGAGCCAGCAGGGGTCAACACCAGGAACCCATACATACTCTTGCTCCCCCAGGGGAAGTTCCAGACACACAGCCTGAACAACAAAGAGCTGAGACCATTGCTGAAGAGTAACAGTACTGGAAAACAACCCCAGGGGAAGAGGAGATTTCAGGCAGCCAGACCCCCTCCCCCACACCTCAGGAGAATAAGAAAGCTGGGACAGTGAGCCCTGAGCCCCAAAAGCAGAAATTTATTGCAAAGGCAGGAAAAGGCTAACCTACATGAAGAACACAAGAAAACCAAGGACCATTGATTCTTTTTATGGAGACAGGCAGGATCAAAATACCAATTTGGAAGAGGATAACGATGACACTATATCCACATCTAATACCTCAAAAGGTAATGTGAACTGGTCTCCAGCCCAAAAAGTATTACTGTAAGAGCTAAAGGAGGATTTTAAAAACCAAATTAG
>JAQQSZ010016159.1:0-11097 GCA_028646595.1 Phalanger gymnotis | reverse complement strand
CCTGACCTACAAGAAAGTATGGGGAAAGGTGAGGGTGGGGAGTTGGGTGAAAGAAGGGAGAGCTGACTGGGGAACAAGGCAATCAGAATATATTCCATCTTGGAATGGGGGAGGGTAGAAATGGGGAGAAAATTTGTAACTCAAAATCTTGTGGAAATCAATGTTGAAAACTAAAATATTAAATAAAAATGATAAAAAATACAGAAGATAAATATAGAATAACATTAGAAAAGATGCCACCAAATCTAGGAAAACCTTGAATTTGACCTATTCTATTCAACACTTTTTATCAATGACTTGAATGAATGAATGATGAACATGTATTAAACAATCACTGTGGGCTGCACACTGAAAATACAAATAAGAAAACAATCCAATACATGCTCTCCAGAAGTTTACGTGCTAATAGAAAGAGACAACATATATAGGAGGTCAGCTCCAAGTCAGATGGAAAGGCTCCATGATCCTCAGGGTACAGTGGCAAAGAGGATGATAATGAATCCTCTTTAATGTTATTTTCACTAATAAAAAAAATCCTATTGGTTGGTTGTGTTGAACCATTTGAAAGCACCAATGACTTTGATGGCGAGTCCCTATTTTCCCAGTCTTTGGTAGCTGTGCTACCTGCTAAAGGGGGAAAAGGTGCCACAGTACCTGTAGAAGCATCACAATGTCACATCTCAATGAGGGTTGATGTCTTGGGTAATGGCTATGAAAGGGATTGGCAAGGAGGGACTTGAAAAAAGGGTCAATGAACATTAATGGTGATTGTTCACATTTACTTGAGGTTTGCAGAGTACTTCCCATGTATTATTTCATTTGATCCTTAAAACAATCCTTTGTGTTAAGCAATAATTTATATAGCACTTTAAGATTTCCAAGTGTTTTACAGTATTATATCATCATATTTTATTTAAGTATTGCAGGTATTATAATTCCCATTTTAGAGACAAACAAAATGAGGCAAGAAGTGATTAGAAGCTAAATGATTTAGCCACAGTAATACAACTAGGAAATGTACGAAGTAGAATTTGAGCCAAATCTCCCTTTGCTCTAAGCCCAACACTCTTTCCATTATTCCATGTTACCTCTCCAAGGTACTGGAAACATGCTCATGAAACTTTGGGGTATTACCAAGTTTAAGGACAACTAGCATGTTGGATGAGAGAATTAGGATACCAAAAATATGACAGTTTAGAAGAGAGGTTTTTAAGCTGGGGTCCATGTCTATGGTGAATAAAATGCAATAAAGTTAAGGTGAGATATGTCTCTGAGCAAAATTGTTTTATTAACAGTGACATATATAACTGTTAATGAAGCAGGTCAGACTGGCCACCTCAGTAAGGCCAATGACCCCCACGAGAAAAAGTAGACTCTTTTTATCAATATGCAGGAAAGGATGGAGTCTGTATAATTGGGGAATTTTATAATTGGCTACAGCTAGAGAAAGTGGGTTGGAATTAAAGTGTAGCTGATCACTTCCCTAACAATTAAAGAATGTTAATTGTTTTATGAGACTTCTCTGCCTCTTGTAATCTTGACTAGAAAGTCAGAACCACCCAAATCAGAACCACTCAGTCGGTCATCTCCTTGGGAGAGACTAAACCATCCCTAATTGCGTGAGGACAGGCAAGGATTTGTCTTTTGGGGGAGTATTGCCAGGTTAAGCTGGTCAGTGTTTGCAGACAACAAGCAGATATTCCACGGGCTAGGTAAATGAATGACAACAACATTCCCTTTCAGCCACCAATTCAGACTAGGAGAAACTGCATTTTTGAGTGAAGTGAGTTCAGACAGATGCTAACAATTATAAAAATCAATACAATATAAATTCCATTACATTGTAAAATCAATATAGTAGAAATCAGAGGTGATTTTAATTTTCATCTTCCCACATAACTTTTTAAAAATATTGTGATTACTACACTTCAATATACTTAGTTTCCTTTGTAATACTATGCATTTTATTTTGTGCATTTGAAAACCTGATTCCCAAAAAAGTTTTATAGGCTTCACCAGATTGCCAAATGGGTCTGTGACATAATGGAGGTCAAAAACCCCTGGCTAAGGATGCCCTGAAGCTAATAATACTAAATAGAGATAAATACAGAGCTTTACACTCAGGTTCAAGGAATCAACTATATAAAGTATGGAATGAGGGATATATGGTATTTATTGATAAGCTAGACCACTTCCAGAAGAGGACGATGAGTATTGTGAGAGTATCTGAAATCATACCATACAGAGACTCGTTGAAGGAACTAGGAATATTTACACTAGAGAAGCAAAGATTAATCTTCAAATATTTAAAGAACTGTCACATGGCAGAGAGTCTGGATCTTTGTTGTTGTAGTAGTCGTTGCTATTGACCAGGGAAGTCAGAATAAGGAACAATGGCTGGTAGTTGCAAAGGGTAAAATTTGTGTTTGTTATAAGGAATAACTTCTAAACCTTATAAACGTAGAATGTGATGTCTCAGGAGGTAATGAATTAGCCATTGGTGTTCCACAGGTTGCATGATCCCTCATCGGAATGTTGGAGAAGGTATTTCTTCTCACATACAGATTGGAGCAGATGACCTCTGAGGGTTTTTCCAACCCTGCATTTCTAGGATTTTACCAGACTATGAGTTTTGAACATTACTCAGTAAGCATTAGAGAGTCACTGAAGGGATTTAAGAAAGGAATACTAAGACCAGATCTGTATGTATAAGAAATGTTAATCAGGCAATCAATCGCCTTGTGAAGGATGAATTGGAAAGGAGAGAGTGTGGAGGTGGGGAGAGCAATGAGGAAACTACTTCAGTAGTCAAGGTTTGCAACACTGAGAATAGAGAGGATTGGACAGATATGCAAGCTATGCCAGAAATAGACGAGAAGAGACTTCGCAACTAATTTGATGTGAAATGGAGAAAAGTTTTCAAATATGAGAAATGGGATGATGTGTTACAACTTATAGAAATAATGAAGTCAGAAGAAATAAAGATAATAGGCTGGTGCGTGACATTTTAATTTGACAGTATGATTCTATGATGCTAGGATATTCCTTTATTTATGATAAAGATCTCCTAGAAAGTAAGAGATGTGGGTCTAGAATCTTGAGGAGAGCTCAGGGCTAAAGAGATAGATATGAGAGCCATTGTCATGGAAGTAATGGTTGAAGCCATGAAAGTGATTAAGATTACTAAAGGAAATAAAAGAGAAAGCTGATGGCAGAACCTTGGAGAACACCCACATTATAGGATTTAATAGAGGATGAAGAACAAATGGAATAGAAGATGATGTTTCTTTCCAATAAAGGAAGGAAAGCAGCAGTTGGCAAAATAAAAGGAAAATCAAGAGAGTGTAGCACTAAGGTCATAGAGAGTATCTTGAACAATTAAAATGGTGTGGTCAGTGTTATCAAATACTACCGAGAGGTCAAGGTGAATTTTTTAAAACCTATAGGATTTGCTATTAAAGAGGTCACTGATAACATTTTAGAATGCAGTAAGGACAGAATTCAGATGCTAAGGGGAGGAAGAGAGTTGCCATGTGATGTTCTTTATAGCAAAAATTTGTTCAAGAAATTTAGCTATGAAATTGCGGAAAGGTAAATCTTGGCTCTGCTATTTAATACCTTTGTGACTTTGATAAAGTCACTTCATCTCCTTAGGCCTGAGCTCTTCATTTGTAAAATGAAGAGATTGACATGAATGACCTCTGAAGTTCCTTCTAGCTCTAAATCCATGATCCTGTTATTAGTGCATGGTGAAGGGGTGAGGGTAAGGGTATATTTTTATAAGGTCAAAAAGCTTACTTGCTGAACCACTTGCAGAAGGAGAGAATAATTCTCTACTCTTTGAAAGGTGGAAGTTGCCAATCTTCCAAACACTCCCTCTATCTTCCCACTGGGTATGACCTGTTTTCACCCTTTCTTGGTTTCACTTCACTCAAGGATTTCACTTTCAACATGTATATTGTTGCCATTTAGTCATTTTCAGTTGTGTCTGACTCTTCGTGACCGCTTTAGGGGTTTTCTTGGCAAAACTATCAAAGTAGCTTGCCATTTCCTTCTCCAACTCATTTTACAGATGAGGAAATTGAGGCAAACAGGGTTAAGTGACTTGCCCAGGTCACATAGCTAGTAAGTGTCTGAGGCCAGATTCGCACTCTGTCCACAGTGCCATTTATCTGCTCTTTGAGTATGTATAAAGTAGAACAATGGGAAAGGTAAGGTAACTTAATGAGACACCTAGCCCACACCCTCACCACCACCACCAAACAGCAATTGTTTCTGGTTCATCTTCTTTTAAGGAAAAATCCAGTTTTTACCCTACTTTGGGAAAGTTATAAAAATATAAAAATCTGTAAGATTGTCTCTTATTTAACTCTAGAGTCCCCAGCCATAATGATACCACGCAGTTCCAACAGAAAGTGTCCTTTCCCCCTGCTCCTTCCTCTCTCTCTCCTCTGGATACATTGCTAATGACTACCCCCTCTCTCCGGCTTCCCAGGCACATGAATAATGATTCAAATGATGATTCAAATCTTTATCTTAAAATGAAAATCCAAACATAAACAAACTTAAAGAATAAAGATGAGTTTTGGGATAGGTATCCCCCCCTCTCTGGGAAAGCTAAAGGAAATAAGGAATTGGGGAAGAACTGTCATCAACATCATTCTTGGTAACAGACAACTACAATCTTTTTCTCATTTCAGTGCCAGATTGTGTCTATGCGGTTTAGGCTGCCTGATCATGCTATTGGCAGGAGTACTTCTTCTACCTTTCTATTCAATCATTCAAGAATGGAGGTGTCTTTTCCTTTGAAATAAGGTAGAAGGAGAGAATGAGTGATAATACTGAGAAATTTCTTAGAGTGGAGGTAGAGAATGAAATGAATAATTGAATGAATGAACAAACACACTAATGAATGAATGTGCTGAATGCTGGGAGTACAAATACAAAAGAATGATATTTCCTACTTTCAAGGAGCTTATATTATAGTTGTTTTTCATCCTTTTGTTCTCAAAGAGGACCAATTACATCATGAGAGTCATGTGTGAATTGTGTTTAAGTGAGGAAGACAACATATGTAAGAGAATGATGCACAGGGAAGGGTGTTTTAATTGGGATTATTGGGATTTCACAGGCATGGTAAGCAGAGCCATAAGGGAGTCAACTTGTATGTCCTTTCTAGAAGCAACAGTAGTATTGATTGTATTACTGTTAACAAAGCAAGGGAAGGAAAGAGGGGGTTTCGAGGCAAGGCAGCATGGCGTTTGGCAAGTACGCTGGCAGAATGGACAGTGATATACAATGTGAAGCATGGTCTGTGGTCTGGAGTTGATTAGGCATAGTAGACCATATATGTTTGTGTTGGTTGAGTCACCAAGAAGAATTTTGTGGAAAGAGCATTTTTCCACAAAGGTTATAATCTTCCCAGTGAATTAGAGTGTAGGCAATAAAATAGAAGTAAGCAATCCATTGTAAATGTGATGAGCAGGGGTGTGGATTGAAGCTTAAGGAGAAAGGAGACTATTTAGTAAGGAAAAAGAAAACAAGTTAATCTAAGTAGAAGAAAAGGCTTTCCAACTGTAAATGAGGACCCAGGTAATATTATGCATTATATATAGATAATGGGTAAAAAGCAACTAAATTTTATGAATCTATCCAGCAATGTTGCCCTCTGGATCATTGCCTTGTCAGGGTAGAGCGGCTTGCATAGCTCAATGAAACTATGAGTTATGTTGTGCAGAATTATCCAAGATGGACAGGTCATAGTGGAGAGGTCTGACAAATTGTGATCCACTGGAGAAGGAAATGGCAAACCACTCTAATATCTTTGCCAAGAAAACCCCATAGACCATATTAAAATGCTAAAAGATATGACATCAGAATGGTGTTCTCTGGTTCACAGGGTCACAAAGAGTCAAAAATAACTGAACTGAACACCAACAACAGCAGGCCAGGAGCAGAAGCAAAGAAGTTAGAACATGTTTACCTGGTGTTGAGGATTAACAGTCCTGGAACAAAAGATCAGAGGCTAAAGGTCCTATGATTTTAGCTGAGTCATAAATATGGCAGACAGTGGGGTCAAAGGAATGCAAGGAACTAAAGCTTTTGTAAGGGAAAAAAGGGGAGTACAAGAGATACTGCAAAGGAATAGGAGTGGAAGGACAAGCCAATAAATTAAATAATAGGGGAACTTGAAGAATTAACTCATCCCAAAGTTCTAATGGGAAGGTAGAATGCTGATTTTTCAGGGTGTGCCTACATTCTCAAGTTGGTTGGTTGGCTGGTTGCTGTCTTTGATTCTCAAAGAGGACTAAAATGATATCATTATGTTGGCATCAAGGTAGAATGTGTCCAACCGTGGCTGATCAGACCACTAGAAGCTTGAAGGTCAGGCACAAATAGTCTACATGAACAGTTGGAGTGGAGGTGTCTAAATTTGTTCATCTCACAAGTACATTTCCAAGTATATTACATTCATAATACATATTATACATATTATAAAGGTTTCAAAGCACTTGAAAATAGCTACTTTCGGCTGCAGTAGTTAGAGAAGCATTTGAACTGGACCTTAAAGAAGGGGGAGGATTTCAACCACTGCCCCAAAAACCAAGCCCTAAGGGATTTATGATGTGGATAATGGACATAGATATATTGATATGAATAATGAACCAGGGCAGTACAAGGAGTAAATTGCATGTGGAAGAAGGCATCTGAGCCTATGCATCAATGTTAGCTCTCATTTCCAGCCTCCTCTTCTAGCTGCACTGACTCTTCTAACAGGGACCTGGAAACATTTAGTAAAATGTGATCAACAATCCCTAATCCAGGATGACCATAGCAAGGAAGGTGCATGTGATTAAAATGTAGCAATAATCCATAAATATGCTGAATTATTAAAGCATTGCTCATTCTCAAATTTCCCATTAGTGAAAGTTTCAATATTCTTTTCTGTTCTACCATAGTTGCTAGCAAGGAATACCAAAGAGGACTTGAATCAATCCATCACCAAGCAATTTTTAAGAGCCTACTATGTGCCAGGTAGTAGTGATATGGTGACCAAAGTGAAAGCCTCTGTTTCCATATAGTTGGAATTCTGTTCAGGGAGATGCATATAAGTATGTGCAAAATGTATACAAAAATAAATATAACACAATTTGAGGGCTGGGGAGATAGTAGTAGCTTGAAGGATCAGAAGAAAAAACCTTCATATAAGAGATAGCATTTGAAGTGAGCTTTGATTGAAGCTAAGAATTCTAAAAGAGGAATGGAATACGGTCCAGGCATGGGGAGCAACCTGTGTAAAGGTTCAGAGAAGGAAGATGATCAGCAAGAAACTTGTTTCACATGCCCTCTTGGGGCATAGAGTGGCAGAGAGAAGGGGAGGCAGGAAGGGTACTATGGAGCAAAGAGATGGAACAGAGATAGGAAGCAGGGCAAGAGAATGAAATAAAGGTCCTTAAATAGGACCATTTGCCTCTTTCCTACTGCTTCCCCTCTGTATCTCCCTATTTTGTCCCATGAAGCAGGTGCTATTACAGTTCCCATTTTACAGATACATAAACTGAGTCTGGGAGAGGTTAAGTGACTTTTTTCAGTGTCCACTGATGGTAAAATTCTAACATGGTATTCAAGCACAAGCGTACATGACTCTAGATTTAATACCCCAACTGCAGCTTTACCTAGCTGACTATAATTACATGCAACACTAAGCCTCTTGAAGGATTACTTTTTTAATAGTTAGAGGAGGCAGCTAGGTGGCCCTGTGAACAGAGTGCTGGCCTTGGAGTCAAGAAGATGTGAGTTCAAATCTGGCTTCAGAAATTAGCTATGTGACCCTGAGCAAGTCATTTAACCTCTATCTTGGTTTCTTCACCTCTAAAATGAGGATATTAATAGCACTTCATTCCAGAGTTGTTGTGAGGATTATATGACATGTTCATAAATTGTCTAGCACAGTGTCTGTCACATAGTAAGCACTTAATAAATGCTTCTTCCCTTACCTAATTATTGGGAAGTGGCAGAGAGGGCAGAGGAAAAGTCTAAATAGATGTCTGACAATGAAAGAAGAGTAAGTTAAAGAAAATTCAGTGAATAGAGTAAGTGGAAGGAAAATGGTGCCACGTCCAAAGCCAGGTTTCCCTGCCTTGGAATAAGGATTTCCATCAGACGGTTTCCAAAGAGGCCAGTCTGTGTATCCCTGTTCTAGATGACTCCAGTCTGTGAAGAACAGAAGTAGCCTTCAAAACCAAAATGAACTCAGACATGTAAGCAGCAGTTTTGATTCAAAGAGTCAGTGAGAGTGGCATGAAACCCATCTAAATGGTGTGGTCTACAAAAACCAGTTTGGAAATCTCAAATCAGATGGCTTAATTACCATGAGATTTGGAGGTTCATCCAGGAAGTTTAGAAAAGCTCATTAGAGTGTTAGACTTCTACTCTCATTCCTAGTTGGAACTCAGAATACAAGGAATATGTAGAAAGAAGAAACTAGTGTAGCGAGCTTTCAAAAATACGAGACGAGGATTAGGAGAGGAATCATGAAAATTCAACTGCTTCTATCACCAAAAAAGTTGGCTCCTAAGTTTATGAGTTTTAAATAAAGTGTTGAGCTTCCCCTACCACCCCAGTCCATCTTAAATGATATAGCCCAATCTATCAAGAGTAAGCATTTAGCAAGATCTTTTGGGAAAGGAATGGGAAGCCTTTCAAGAATCGTGACTCCAATCCAAGCTGACCCTCACAGTCTCCCATCTGTGGCATACCAAGGAGAAGAAGCTATTGGGTATGAAAGGCATTGGGATTCTGGGCTTCTCGGAGAAATTAAATTAAGATCCTTTTGCTATTTCACAGTCAAAAGTTGGCAGGAGGGAGGGAAATCTCTCTCTTCTTCTGCAGTGGGTGAAGTTACTCCCTTTTTGCCAACTCATTTTCCCCCTCACCCCCTTGCTCCAACAGACTCTCATGCCTGTGATCTTCCGCAATGTATTCATGTATTCATTTAAAAGTCCTGTCTGTGCTGAAGTGGGTGCTGCTTGTAATTGCTGGCGGCCAAAATCTGTTCTGTTTTTCTGGCTGAGTGTACCAGGCAATCATCAGCTGTAATTATTTCGAGTCTTGTTACAGATGGAACTTCGAGGTTTTCTGTCTTAAACAGAATTTATGATTCAAATGTCTCCAGAACCATCAGTAAAGGGTATCGGGCTGGGCATTCTCCCATCTGAAGAGGTAGAGTAAGGTCAATAGAGGAAGAAGAGTACCATAGAGAACTCAAATAGCTAGAAATAGTTTTCAATACAATACCCCTTCCTCATGACCTCAATTCTGGATGAGGAGGTGTGTGGCACTCAGGACCCCCCAGAATATCTACCAACACTCTGCTTCCCCTTTTCTTCTGACTTATTTGGAAATTTCTTGATATCAGCCTTCTCTGGACATGACTTCCTCCTTGTCTCTCTCCCATCCCGAATCTGATCTATTTAGGACTTTTCAAGCTAGGTATCTCAAACTCAACAAGTCCAAAACAGATTTCAGTATCTTCTCTGTCTGCCCAAAATCATCTCTCTTCCAAACTTTTGTATTAATGTCAAGGGCACAATCACCATACCAGTCATCAGAGTTTGCAACTTTGCTGTTGTTCTTAGCCTCTAGTTCTCACTAACCGCAAAGATCTATCCAGTTAAAAATATAATTTATTTTCCTGTATCTCTCATACAACTCTCCACTTACACCTTTTCCCTGAACCATTTGGTCTCCCTACCTCATCTCTCCCTATTCCAAGTCCTCCTTTACCTAGCTGTCAAAGTGATTTTCCTAAAGTGCTGGTCTAATCATGTCACCCCCACCCCTTACTCAGTAAACTCCTATGGCTCCCTCCTAATTCTAGGATCAAATGGAAATTTCTCTGTGTGATATTTAAAGCCCTTCACAATATGACCCCTTCCGATCTGTCCAGTCTTTCAACACAATATCCTTCTTTACATACTCTATGGACCATATATACTGACTTACTTACCATAAACATAACAGTCTATATTCCAGCTCTGTGCCATTGCATTGGTTGTTCCCCATGCCTGGAATCCTCTTCTAACCTCTATCTCACAGAATCTGTGCTGTTGGCTGGTTTAGTGGTTAATTGAGGTTGTTGATTGTGGTTGCAGTTGTAGATGATGGTGAGAATTGGCAGTAGTGGTTGGGAGTGGTGATTATTGATAATGGTTGTGATGGGTGGTAGTAGTAGTGTTTGAGAATGATGGTAGTATTTGGTAATGGGGGTGGGGGTGCTTGTTGACAATGGTAGTAGTGGTGGTTGTTGGTGGGAGTGATTGACGGTGATGGTCATTAGTAGTAGTGGTAGTAATATTATTATTTCTGATACTTTTGTTATTGTCATGGTGGTAATTATACTGAACTTATGATTTCATTGCTACCAAGAATGCCAGTGAGCTAGCAGTCACCACTGATTCAGGTCAATACTTACTCTGTAACTTATATTCTTGAAAAGTTGCCTTGGTCACTGAGCATTAAAGTAACTTTACAGAGTTTACACAACTAGTATATATGTCAGAGGACAGACCTGAACTCAGTTCACCCTGGCTCTAAGGCCAGCTCTCTATTCACCGTGTAGGGACCTAGGAAAGGATTAATACTCTCAACAAGGAAATAATTGAAAATATGAGCAGAATGATAAAAATTGTCACAACAAGATTAGCTACCTCTGGGTGGGACCTCCAGGTGGGGCCTGTCCCACCTGACCTCCAGGCTATCTCTGGGTGGGATCTGACCTCCAGGTGCGGTCTGTTCTTACAGATAAGAAGAAGGTAAACATGGGGCCTCAGGATGTCTGGACCCCCCAGGAACTGATAATGTCTGGACCCCCCCAGGAACTGATAGGAACGGAATGATGACTATGCATTAATTGCCTCTTCGTTTCTGTACCCTAATTACTTCTTTGTTTCTGTACCCTATAAATTCTGCCTTAAACCTAGAATCGAGGTCTCTCATCCTTAGAGGATGGAGTCCCTGGATGTATCCAGTAATAAAGAACTCTATAGGATTGCCAACTCCTGTAGTCCTTGAACTCTTTCCATTCACAAGTAAACG
>JAQQSZ010016158.1:0-11097 GCA_028646595.1 Phalanger gymnotis | reverse complement strand
CATAAAAGTGGCAAGAAAAAATGCAGTTCTGTAGGAAGGCAAGAGAAGGCAGGTGAGGGGGAATGAGTGAATCTTGCTCTTATGAGATTTGACCTGAGGATGGAATACCATACACACTAATTGGGTATCTTACCCCACAGGAAAGAAGGAGGAAGAAGATAAAAAAGGGGGTATGATAGAAGGGAGAACAGATGGGGGAGGAGGTAATCAAAAACAACACTATCAAAAAGGGACAGGGTCAAGGGAGAAAACTGGATAAAGGGGGATAGGTTAGAAAGGAGCAAAATATAATTAGTCTTTCACGACATGAGTTTTGTGGAGGGGTTATACACAATGATACGCATGTGGCCTATGTTGAATTGCTTGACTTCTTAGGGAGGGTGGGTGGGAAGCGAAGAGGGGAGAGAATTTGGAACTCAAAGTTTTAAAAATAGATGTTTAAAAACAAACAAAAAATAGTTTTTGCATGCAACTAGAAAATAAGATACACAAGCAATGGGGTGTAAAATTTATCTTGCCCTACATAAAAGGAAGGGAAAATGGGATGGGAGAGGAGTGGAGTGACAGAAGGGATGGTTGACTGGGGAATAGGGCAACCAGAATATACGCCATCTTGGATTGGGGGGGGAGGGTAGAAATGTTGAGAAAATTTGTAATTCAAACTCTTGTGAAAATCAATGCTGAAAACTAAATATATTAAATAAATTAAATAAATAAAAAAAGAAAAAGAAAGAGGAAAGAAAAAAAGAAAAAAAGAGGAAACGAGTAGGAAGCTTATGAAATAGTTCACAAGCCTAGCACAGTCTAAGATGGAGATGGAGGTGAGGAGATGGAGAACTTCAATTATAGACATCTGTTGGTATCTTCTTCCCATCAAAATAGAGCAGCAAATAACTTCCTGACTTGCCTTAATTATAATTTCATCCATCAAAAGTTGGAGCACTTAACAAGGGGAAATTCTATGCTCTATATAATTTTCAGGAAGAAAGAAAAACTCATTGCTGCAGTGGATATAATAGGAAACTTGAAGGAAATGACCCTTCCTTCTCAGAGTAGGTGAAATATTAAAAGAAATCTTAGTATAGTCAAGCTTTTGGGAAAATGTAATTCAAAAAGTTTGGAGAAAACATAGTTAAGATCCACTCGATTAAAATGTTTTAAGGGACACCATTCAAAGAAGAATCTTCAAGAATTAAATTTGAAGGCACGAAGGGAAACAATTCCAGTGAATAGGAAAATTGGAATTTGTCTGAAGATACTAATGTGAATGTAGTAACCCAACTTAGATTTTTTTTAAAAGAAATGAACATAAGGTGGAAATAAGGCTAGAAAAGATAGAATGAATATGAGGGTGGCAAATGTTGTGAACACAGGCAAATGTTTTGAACAATATTAATATTGAGGATGAACTGAAGCTGGTAAAGGAAGCTAAGGAAAAGAATGGAAGAAATAGAAGTGCCAAAGAAGAAAGATATCTTTGTTTAGTATGGATGGGATGAGGGTAGTCACAACAACAGAGACAAGGCAGGGTCGTTCCATTCTTCTGTTGCTTTCACTTTTTCTTCCTGCAAAAAAGAATGGCCTTTCTGCTGGAAAGGACAGAATAAAAATGACTAATAGAGAGTTAATGCCCAAGTTAAGTAAGAAATAGTAAGAAACAGTTGAGCTTCCCTTCGATGAATTCAAATAACCCAGCTTAGATGAACTACATCCACAATTCTTTAAAAAACCAGCATTTGTAATGACTAAGTCACTGTCAATAATATGGGAAAGATCAGGGAAAACTGGAGAAGCACCTTAAGATTGGAGAAGGGCAAGTATTATCCCAGTTTTCAAAAAAGGGAAAAGAATAGACTCTACAAAGTATATATTCAAATGACCTTGATTTTGATTCTTGGAGAAATTCTAGAATTAATCATTAAAGAGAGATGGTGCATATTTATAAGAACAAGTCATGCCAAACAAACCTAATTTCCTTCTTTTAACAGAGTATCTAAACTTGTAGAGAAAGGGCATGCTGTGGATATAATTTACCAGTTTTTAGCAAAGCTTTTGATGTAATATCTCATATTATTCTTGTGGAGAAGATGTAGAGATATGAATATAGATAGTGATATAACCAAATGGATTCAGAACCGATTGGCTGGTCAGACTTAATGAGTAGTTTTTATTGGTTTAATGTTAACATGGCAGGAGGTCTTTAATTGAGTACCCCAGAAATTTGTGCTTGCTACTCAATGTTTTTATCAATGACATGCACAAGGCATAGATGGTATGCTCACTAATTTTTGCATAACACAAAGTTAGGAGGGTTAGTTAAGACACAGGGGGATAAAGTCAAAATACCAAAGGATATTAACAGGCTTTATCTTTGATCAGAATCCAAGAAGATGGAATTTAATATAGATTAATATGAAGTCTTTCATTTGGGTAAAAAAAGCAACTTCAGAAATCCAACATAGGGGAGACATGGATTGACAGCAATTCTGAAAAAGATCTGAGGATTTTAACGGAATGCAAATTCAGTATGAATCATCAGTGTGATATGGCAGCCAAAAAAAAACTAATATGATCATGGGCTGTATTAAGAAGAGCATAAAGAGCTTCTAGGAATTGAGAGGTGATTGTTCCACTGTACTGTGTCCTGCTCACACTTCATCTGGAATATCATGAACATTCATACACACTGTGGTTTAAGAAGAACTCTGAACAGCTAGAGAGAGCAAAGAAGAGAGAAACCAAGATAATGAAGGGTCTTGAGTCCATGACATACAGGGATCAACTGAAGGAACTGGCATTATTTGGCCCGTAGAAGACAGGCTTTAGAGAGACATGACTGCTGTCTTCAAGTATTCGAAAGGCTATCATTTGGAAGAGAGGTGATATTTGTTCTATTTTCCCTTAGTGGATAGAAAGGAGAGCAATAGCTGGGAGTTGCAAGGGGGTAAAAATATAGACTTGATATCTAGGAAACGAAACAAACTTTCTGATAATTAGGACTGTGCCAAATTGCAATGGGCTGCCTCTGAAGTAAAATTACCCCTCAAAGGAGGTCTTCAAGCAGAGGCTTGTTGAGTTTGAGTCCTTTTCATGTCTCAGTTCTATATGTACATATATGCATATATCTAATTCCAGGTATATGTCACATATATAACATACACGCATATGTGTAAGTATACAGATATGTTTAGGTATATAATGAATAAATACAAGTTTTGGGAGGAAGTACACTAGCAGCTGGAGGATCATAAACAGATTTTCTTTGGAAAGTGGTACTTGAACTGAATCTTGAAGGAAACCATAGATCATAGAGGCCAAAATGAGAAAGGAGTCTATTTCAGCTACTTCAAACGAACAGAGATGAAATATGGAGTGTCTCTGTGTGTGTTTGTGTGTGTGTGTGTTTGTGTGTGCATGTGTTGTGTGTGTATGCATGAGAGAGAGAGAGAGAGAGCAGAGAGCAGGTTGGTCTATATGGCTAAATGAAAGATGAGAGTTGTGTCATGTGTAAGAATACTGGAAAGGTAGGAAATGGCCAGAATAGGAAGAAATTTAAACATCAATCAAAGAAGTTTTGATTTTTGATGTTGGAGGCAACAGGAAGACACTATAGTTTATCAATCAATAAGTGGCATGACTAGACCTTCGATTTAGGAAAATCTCTTTAGCAGCTATGTGGAGGATGGATTGAATGGGGGAGAACATTGGGATAGGGAGATCAACTAGGAAGCTATTGCAATAGTCTAAGCAAGTTGAGGTGCCTAAGCTATGACATGGGCTTTGTGAGTAGAGAGGAAGGGATGTGTATGAAAGATGCTGGGGAGATAGAAATTACAATATTTGTTAACTTATTGGATATGTGAAATGAGTTTGAATGAGGAATTGAGAATGGCACCAAGGTTGTAAACCTCAGAGACAGAAAGCAAAGTCGAACTTGACAATGTAATAGGAAAAATCAGAAGAAGGGTGTGGGGGGGTGTTGGGAGTGTGTGTGGGGTTGGGGGGCAGGTGTGTTTTGCGGGGATATTGTGTTTTGGTTTAGATGTCATGATTGTGAGAAGATATGAGCTATCTAGTTTGAAATGACTAACAGTTTACATTATAGGACAGGTGCTTATGAGAGAAACTAGGTATGAAGATATAGATAGGTAGATAGAGATATGGATACAGACGTATATGTGTACATATATATGTATATGTGTATATATATGTGTGTGTGTGTGCGTTTATATATATATGTATGTATATATATATATACACACATATACATAATCTCCATAGAGATACTAATTGAACTCATGAGAACTGATGAGGTCACTAAGAGAGTGTAGAGAGAAAAAAAAAAGAGGGCTCAGGGCAGAGGCTAGAGTATATCAACAATTAGTGGTCACAATATCAATGATAAATCAGCAAGGGAGAATGAAGAGTGGTCAGGCTGGGAGGAAGAGATCCAGAAGAAACAATGCTAGGAAAGCCCAGAGAAGAGATGGGATGGCCAAGAAAAGAGGGTGGTCAACCCTCAAATGTTGTAGAGAGGACAAGTAGAGTGAAAGTTAAGAAGAGGCCATTAGATATGACAATTAAGAAAACATCAGTAACTTTGCAGAGGGTAATTTCAGTTGAGTGATATGCTCAGAAGTCAGATTTCCAGGGTAAGAAGAAAACGTGAAAAGAGGCAGTAAATTTCTTGAGAGAAGATGGCATTTTCCAGGAATCTGGCCTAGGAAAAGGGAATAGGGATAGAGGATTATAGTGAGTAGGGATGGTAAGATCTAGTGATTTTTTTAAGATGGAGAAGAAGGGCATTTTTGTAGGTATCAGAGGAGAATCTGTTAGGGAGAAATTAAAGATTAGGGGCATAATTATAGTTGGGGGCAACCTTCAGGAGAAGTCGGGAATGAATGGAATCAGGGTTATGTGTAGAGACATGTCTGTTGATGAGGAAAAAGATTGCCTCTTCACCAGAAACTGGAACAAAGGAGGAAAGGGCAGGGGATGTATCAAGGGATTGTGAGATGAAGAAAAGCAAAGAGTCCTCAGGAAATGGATTCCTTTTTCTGTGTACTATGAAAACAGAGGTTTAAAATAAAGAATGGAGGGAAGTGGTAATTTTGGAGGCTAGAAAAGAGAAGAGAAAGTTTGGAGTAGCCTTCGTGGAGAATGGCATAAAGAAGCATTTGAGGAAGAGTAGAATTATTGCCTTGCTATTCTGAGAGCGTACTTGAGATTAGAGAACATAAATTTGTGGTGAATTCAGTTAAACCTCTTGCAAAACTTGGTTCATCTCCATTCAGCAGCACATGAGAAGCAGAGGAAGAAGAGGATGGGAGCAATAAAGGGCTGGGGATTGGAAGTAGGGAAAGGATGAAAAATCAAGGGATCCAAGAGTAGACAATAGTTTAAATTTGAATTGGTCCATTAAGTGATGGAGATTGGGAAGGAAGGATAGTACAGCCAGAGCAGTGTGGTGGTTTGGCAGAATGCTGAGGAGTAGAACAATTACAGATCATGGTGAGGATTAAGAATAGTTTTGGGAGGATGGAATGATAGGAGAATAGGACTGAATAAAGGAATTTCAGAATTCTTGACCATGGGGATTTATAGGTGATGATATGATGAGCTGAAACGAAGGAATAGGTCATGAGAATTCAGGAGACTGGGGAACTTGCAGGTTATTTTGAGATAACATTAACAAATATGTTGAAGTCCCTTAATGTAAAACCAGGAGTTGATGTTCAAATCCTCACTCTAATGCTTACTTACCCAAAAGACTCAACAAATCGCTTTAACCTACCTGTGCTTCTGTTTTCTCAACTGTAAAATAAGGGCTATGGATTAAAGGCCTCTAAGGTCCTTTCTATGACAAAAAACATTCTGACATTGTCCTGAATTATGGAATATCTTTTTCTTCCTATAAGAATGTTGTAAACTTCAAAACAGGATATGGCTGGCAGCAATTGGTAATGATTGGTGATATTGATGATGATAACAGTATTTCTATGTTATAGAATAGATGTTCCTAATAAAATGACTATATCTGTTGTAATAGTTATGTTATATTGTCATTATGTAATCACTTTATATTCAGTCTTTTTCTGCTTTCTTCCTGGCTGTGTTGCCTGTGATTACTGTATCTATTCACTTGCTGAGTGGTAGTGCCTTACTTCTTTTCAAGTGCCTTGAACGGTCAGATTTCAATCACAGGTGTGGCTGACAAAGAATACCCAATCCAAAAATTCCCAATGTCACTTCTCATAACTTGAATTTATCCAATTATCCTTTTCTGATATGAAAAAAAATGATTATTTTTCCTTGGAAAATATTCTTACCTGACTCTTATCTCTGACTCAAAGTCAAATTCAGTACACAACAGTATTCCATATTTGGTGAGCTTGTTCAAAAACATTATTATTTGACCCTAAATATACTGAAGAAAGTATTCCATAAGCAGTAACAAAATTATCAGATAGCACATTAGGAATACTTTAAATAAAAGCCATTGGATAGAGTTTTCTTTTTAAAAAATCTCCATAAGGCTATTAGCATTATGCTTTCTGAACAGCTTAAATTCAGTATTTATCCTTAGATTGTCTACAATCTAGGTCACAGGGCAGGCCAAACCCACAACTCCCACCACATGACAACAAATGAAAGCAAGACAAATTATTACTCAGTTCTGGGCTCCACAGCCCCAGAGGGACATTGAGAACTTGTAGAGCATCCAGAGAAGAGCCACAGAAATGATTAAAGGGTTGGAAAATTGGACCTTTAAGGAAAGGTTAAAGGAACTAGGATTATTTAGTTTGGAAGGGAGGAGAGTAAAGGAGGATTCTCATAATGGGTATAAAAGTATATGCAAGGTTTCTTTACAACAACTGGTGACCAGTCATTTTTTAGAGTAAGAAGAAATAAAAATTTCATCTTTTAGCCTACGATCCATGCTATAGCATAAGGTCTTTAGGTTAGACATACTACAAGAAGGAATTTCCTGACTATGAAGATTGTTAATCAAACATTTGTTAAGAAATTATTATGTACTTATGATACATCATGTAGTAAGTACTGTTAAATATTTATTATGTATGGGGAAGACAAGTGCCAAGCTCTGCCCCATAAAAGTGAAACTTTTTGCCTTCAAGGAGCTTACATTCTTTTAGAGGAGACAAATGCCTCTAGGGGACCATATAAAATATGCAAAATAAATAAATACGAGGAAATTGGCAAGGAGTTGGGGAGGGGCAGTAGCAGCTAGAGGATGATGACCATAACATCACAGATCCAAGAACCGCAAGGAACCTCAGTGACCATCAAACCTGACCCTCTCATTTGCACAAATGAGAAACTGAGACATATTGGGGTTAAATGATTTCATTCAAAAAGTGAAGTCGGAAATAGTGCTTCAAGAGTCACATGGTAAGCATCAGAAGTTGGATGTGAAACAGTGTTTCCTCTTTCAAGGCAATGTTGGTTGCATTGTATCAGATCGTCTCTCAATCTCAAGGGACTGGGGGCAGGGGATGAGAATTTTCTTTTCTTCTGATTTATTTGAACTTTTTAAAAAATTTGTATGTATATAATATTTTCTGAGATTAGCAACATGGAATGAATGACTGATCAGGGGTTCTTTCAGGTTTGTTATACTATGATCTTGCCTGGTATTTCATGAGTAGAAATAATTTTTAATAATAATAACAATAATAGATGCTAAGAATAGCAGCTAGCATTTATATACTCTTTTGTGTTTACAAATCCCTAATCCATTTTATCTCATTTTATTCTTATAACAACTCTGAGAGGTAGTTGTGATATTATCCCCATTTTACAGTTGAAGAAACCAAAGTAGACAGAGGTGAAGTGACTTGGATCACATATCTGGAAAATACTAGAGGCAAGACTTGAACTCAGGTATAGTTTTAGCATTCTATTTATTGTGCCATCTCACTTAGAGCTTGCTGATTCTCCAACTTGCAGTGTCCTGCCTTCTTTTGGGAATATTTTCTCATAGCTAACTTATTGAGCACACGAAGATAATACAGGACAATTTATATGGTCTGATCCAAACCTTTATTTTTTAAGAAAGTGATGCTTATTACTCTGGCATCTGGAGGAACATTGGTAATATAAATTATATCCTCTAGGATTACAAGTCATTTCTACATCGTCTTTCCAGGGAGCGTTTGTTTAAAAATGGATGCAGATTGCTATGTTAAATTAAATTTGTTTACTTGCTAATGAGCAGAAAAAAAGAATCCTTAATGCAGTTAATTTTTCAGTAGTTTTCCAGTTCAAAGCTAGTAATTAGATATTAAAGAAAAAGAGGAAAAGGGGCAATGAAATAAAAAAAGAAAGGAGAAGAAAGCAATAAAAAATGTAATTCTTTGACTTGATTCAGCTCCCCATAGGTCTGAGTAACTTCCGGTGGTCCTTTCCAAACCAAATTTTATCTTGGCTGAGCAAATTTAAAACTGACTTAAAACCCCAGCATTACTCCTTTTTTTCTTTTCCTTTATCCAATAGATTCCATACTTGGCAACATGTAGGCTTTTCCCCAAGTCCTGATGAAGTAATGGGAATTTACCTAAGTTCAGAGATGAAGGAATTGGGCCAAAATGTAGACAGAATGTTTGCCAATAAATGTTAGACTGATTTCATTTTAGGCAGTGTGTCATTGAGAGGCTGAACAAAAACTACTCATGGCACTCAACTTTGGCAAATATCATTTAATGGGAATGTGCTTAAAAGGAACTAAAAGTAAATTGTCACTCATTAAAAATGTATATAAATCTGAATTCATTTCTTTTAAGGACCTTGTCTGATTAATCAGCATGGCGCAGGAGAAAAGGTGCTGGATTGGAGGACTCCACAAAGATTCTGGGTTCTTATCCCTAGCCAGTTCTTTACAGTATGGCCTTAGACAAGTCATTTAAGATCTCTGGCCTCAGCTCCCTCATCTTTAAAAAGAGAGTACTGAATAAGATGGTCTTCTGTGGTCTCTTCCATCTCTAAATATGTGATCCTATGACCCAAATGAGTATCTATCAGATTGTCATAACTCTTATCTTTGAGGAACTTTCTTCATTGCTTATTTAATACTGTGGTCATATCCACAGATACTAGAACTACTCATGCCGTCTCCATGTCCCACATTGCACATTCATTACAGCATTGACTGCTGTACTTCTGCAAGGTCGATATGCAGAAATTAGGGTTTTGTTTTGTTTTGATCACATATGAGATATGATAGATTTTAGAGATGAAGGTGTCTCATTTGAACCTCAATTTAACACTAAATAAGTAATTGATAAAAGTAATGATAAATGAAATTGATACTTTATTATATTTCTTTTTAGTGTGCTTATTTTCATTGTTTAATTAACAAGAATGTTTATCTATCTCCTTCCCTATACATAACCCCATTGATCAAATTTTAAAAATAATAATAAAACCTTGACTACATAGCTTCATAGACTAGCATACAAGATTCCTGCACTAGTATTATCTGAAAATGTCTCTTTTTGCATTTGAATTCATCAACTCTATCATTCTTTTGGACTCAAGGTTTATTATTGCATTGATGAGACTTCTAAAATTATTCAAGGGTTTTTTTTCCTCTATAATATTATTGTTGTATAAATTATACTATTTATTGTTCAGTTTACTCTCCATTACTTCAGAAAGGTCTGCCTAGATTCCTCTGAAATTTTCCATTTCATCATTTCCTATAGCACAATAATGTTCTATAATATTCGTAGGACACAATTTGTTTAGCTATTTACAATATGAGGACACCTCCTTGGTTTCCAAGTTTTGGCTACCACAAAAAGAGCTGCTATAAATATTTTTGTACCTAGAGAGTCTTTTCTTCTTTCTTTGA
Source organism: Phalanger gymnotis (assembly GCA_028646595.1). NCBI lineage: Eukaryota > Metazoa > Chordata > Mammalia > Diprotodontia > Phalangeridae > Phalanger > Phalanger gymnotis. Next base: position 1,223 of record JAQQSZ010016158.1, on the reverse strand, counting down.
GGCATAGTTCTATCAGTGGCATAGATGGTTCACAGGGCTTGAACATTCCAATAACTTTGGGTGTATACTTTAATTTGATTTCCGGAATAGCTAGACCAGTTTAAAACTCTACCAATCCTGCACTAATGTACTGCTTTACCCAGACTCTACAACATTTGCCATTTTCTGATTTTGTCATCTTTGCCAATCTGAGAGATGTGAGATTAAACTTTAAAGTTACTTTAATTTATACTTCTCTAATTATTAGTAATTTAGAGTATTTTTCCACATCATAGGTGACAGCTTTTTTTTCTCTTTGAAAAGTACCTGTTCATATATTTTGACTATTTATCTTTTGGGGAGTGTCTTATCTTACTTGAAAGCATTCATTATATTTCATGGATATGACAAATATCAAAGAAACTTGTAGTACTTTCCCCCAAATTACCTGTTTCCTTTATGTTTTGACTATATTGCAGTAAAAATGTGAAGTATACAAATTTTTAAAATTTTAAATTAAAAACATTATTTATTCTGCCTTCTGTAATCCTCTCCATCCCTTGTTTAGTCATTAACTCTTCAACTATCCCTAGCTCTGAAAGGTAATTTTTTTTCCTTCTGCTCCTTCAATTTATGATTTGCCTTTTATATATAGGTTATATATCCATTTGGAGCTTATTGTGGTATATGTGAAGTTTTGGTCTAAAATAAATTTGTTCCAGATCACTGTTCAGTTTTCATAGATTTTGTGAAATAGTAACTTATCTCAGCAACTAGGATCTTTGGATTAATCAAATACTATGTTACTGTATGTTGGTTTCTTCTCTATGTTATGTATGCCTAATCTGTCCTACTAATATCTGTCTCTCTATGTCTGTCTGTCTCTCTGTAACAACAACATTACTTGCAGCTACTATGGCTGTGTAAGGCCAACAAGACCGACAACACTAGCACACAGGAGGGCTGCTAGCACAAGTTCTTTGATCTGATTTTTCAAATGAGAGCAACTTTAAGGGGTTTACCATTTCACTTTAATTAAACATACATGTATCATTCACTTAGTTCAGGGGAAAAGTCAGCACCCTGAACTTCAGAGAAAACACAAATAAAAATTACAAGCAGAAACTATATAAACAGAGCAAATAAACACAAATCAACAGACAGGCTTCTGTCAGACCATAGCCATACATACATAGTTACCAGAGAGAGAGAGAGAGAGAGAGAGAGAGAGAGAGAGAGAGAGA
>JAQQSZ010016157.1:0-11098 GCA_028646595.1 Phalanger gymnotis | reverse complement strand
AGCTCTGCTCCCCTCAGCTGGGGGCTGGGAGCTCCGTGTGGGACAGACCTTACCCAGAGACCATCCAGGCTGTCCTGGGCTGGAAGCCTGCTTCCCTCTGCCACTTTGTGGGTTCTGCAGCTCTAGAATTGGTTCAGAGCCATTATTTTATAGGTTTTTGGAGGGACTTGGTGGGGAGCTCACGCCAGTCACTGCTTCCCAGCTGCCATCTTGGCTCCGCCCCCCAATTATAACTTCTACCACTGGGTTCCTCTTCTGATATAATAAAGCCCCTAATATAGATGCATCACAATTAACTTAAAATGGATACATGTACTGAATATAAAAATGTCATTCTATACATGTATATGTAAGTTTTGCATATCTACAAGTGTATATATAGATATCTTTAACAGATAGTCAATATCTAATCTATATAAATATCTAGTAAAGATTTATATCTATATTTTTAATATACGTACACAATTTATACACATATGTTTCTATATACATATGTATATCTACACATATGTATTATATATGTACATACACATATACACATAGGTATATGTATATATAACTGTATATTTATGTAATTATAAATATATACATACTTACATATATTTGAATAGATGTAGAAATATAATCAAATACATTTCACAACTAAGAGAAGAATTTTAAATCAAATGAGTAAAAAAAAAAAAACCTCAAAGGAGAATATAGACAATTTTGATTACATAAAATTTAAAACGTTTTGCAGGAACAAAATCAATGGAGCTCAGAGAAAAAGGGGGTGAAATTGATTGGAAAAATGCTACCAAATTTTAGCATCAAATATCTGTGATAAGGCTATAATATGCAATATGTGGGCACATAAGACAAAATTTCATTAAAAGTCATTCCCCAAAGAACAAAAAATCTTGTCTGGGAATGTAAACAAGTGGTTCTCAAAAGAATAACAGGTTATTAACAAGTATATGAAAGATTTTTCCTGTTTAATAGTAAGAAACACAATTAAAACAGATTATAATGTTTTATCTCAGATGTAGAACACTGAAGGAGAGGACAAAAAGGTCATCAATGTTCAGGATTTTTAGAAAGACAGGAATACAAATAAGCTTTTAGTCACCCAAAGAATTAGACCAATCTTCTTGAAAGCCATTTCGAATCACTTGCAAAAAAAGTGAATAAAATTTCCTTGCCATGAAGTCCAGAGATCCTACCAACAAATATATGCTTCTTTGAAGTGAAGGTAAAAAGAAAGATCCCCAATATAGGAAAATCATATACAAAATTTTTGTATTAGAACAGATCACCACCAATTGGGAAATATTTAAAGAAACTGTAGTACATGAATGGAGCATAGTATTAAGGGATAGAAAGGAATAACAAATAGAAAGAAATCTTAGAAATATTTGAGTGGCTATATGAATTGATCAAAACAAAATACACAACACCTGCCATGTGAACAGGAAGAGCAAAAATAAGGAAACTGAACACTGTGTAATCATAAAAACAAACAAACAAAACTTGATATCAAAGAATAGTGGAGAACACCTTCCTTCCCTTGGGGCCCAAACTACCATACCATTCTTTCACTTGTCTTCAATATCCCTCTCTCTACTGGCTGCTGTTCAAAAATATGCTCATGTCACCCACATCTTTAAAATACCATCATTTGTTCTATCCATCCTTGTTTTCTTTTATCTTATCTTCCCTTTCCCTTCCATGGCTAAACTCTTTTAATAAGAATGTCTAAAATCAGTAACTCCTTCTCCTGTCACCTTCTTTTTAGCCCTCTGCAGTCTGGCTTCTGACCTCATTAATTATTTGAAACTGTCCTCTCCAAAGCTATCAATGATCTTAACTGCCAGATCTAATGCAGCATTTCACACTATCAATCACCCTCTTCTCCTTGATACTGCCTTCTCTCCATATTTTCCTAACTCAGATCTCATCTAGTATTTTTCCCACTTGACCATTTAAATTTCCTTTACTGAAACTTCATCCAGATGACACCAAGTAAGGTGAACCTCACTCAAGGTTCTGTCCCAGGTCCTTCTCCCTCTTTACAATTTCGCTTGATCATTTCATCATCTCTGATAGATTCAATGATAATTTTCTATGCAGATGATTATCAGACATATTTGTCCAATCTTAACCTCTCTCCTGAACTCCAGTCTTACATCTCCAAGAGCCTTTTGGACAATCGCAAACCGGATGTCCCATAAATACATGCAATTCTTATTTTGGAAATTGAATTCGTCATCATTCCCTCCCTCTCCCTCTTCCTTATTACCGTAACACTTTTGGGGATATGGCCATCCTTTCAGTGACCCAGGCTCGCAGCCTGGGTGTCAACTTTGACTCCCCCAGTCCAATCAGTTTTCAACTCCCACAGCTTCCACCTTTGTAATATCTATTTCCTATGACCTTGATTACCCCCAAAACATCTGGCAGCATAGCCAGTAGACACTGGGCCTGGAGTCAGGAAGACACAAGTCCAAATTTGACCTCAGGCACTTAATAGCAATGGCCCTGGGTAAGTCACTTAACCTCTGCTGGCTTCACTTTTCTTTGTAAAATTGGAGTAATAATAGACTTTGTCTTGCAGGGCTGTTCTGAGAATCAAATGAGATCATACTTGTAAAGTGCTGATTCCAGTACCTGGAACATTGTAATGGAGTTAAGGCTGTGTGCTCACTCCAGCGCTTTTTAGCATATTGTTTTCAGCCATGTCGTCACATGCTTTCAATGCGGATGAACACGACATGAAGGTCAGCTAATGCGCTGATGGTAAATTCTTCAACTTGAAAAGGCTACAAGCCAAGACCAAAGTGGAGGGAGTGCTGGTACATGACTTTCTGTTTGCAGATGATTGTGCACTCAGTGCAGCCTCTGAAGCTGAGATGCACAAGTATGGTTCAATTCTTTATTGTTTGTGCTAATTTTGACCTAATAATTAACACCAAGTAAACTCAGGTGCTCCATCAGCCACCACCCCTCCTTCCATACCTGGAACCATCAGTTACAGCAACCGAAGAAGTTTTGAATGCTGTGGATAAGTTCATTTACCTTGTTAGTGTACTTTCCAGGGATGTGCACATTGATAATGAGGTTGATACATGTGTTGCCAAAGCTAGCTCAGTGTTTGGGAAGCTCTGAAGGAAAGTATGGGAGAGAAGAGGTATTAGACTGATGACCAAACTGAAGGTCTACAGAGCTATGGTGCTAAGCTCAAGGTAATGTGCTTATGAAACCTGAACAGTCTACCAGGGCCATGCCAGCAAGCTGCGTTGCTTCCATTTCAATTGTGTTAGGAAGATTCCCAAGACCACCCGGCAGGATAAGGTACCAGACACTGAGGTCCTTAGTTGATCTAAACTGACAAGCATTCAAACTCTGCTTCAGAGAGCACAACTCCAATGGGCTGGCAACATTGCTTGAATGCAAAACATCCACTTGCCAAAAAAACTATTTTATGGAAAACTCACACATGGCAAGTGTTCACATGGTGATCAGAAGAAGTTATACAAGGACACTCTCAAGGTCTCTCTTAAGAACTTTGGAACTGATTGCATGATATGGGAGACATTGGCACAAGACCACTCAGCAGGGAATGCCCACTTCAGAGAAGGTGCTGTGCTCTATGAGCATAGCAGAATTGAGACAGCTCAAAGGAAACATAGTATGCGTAAATTTGAAGTATCCACCCCAAATGTTCACATGGACTATTCGTGCCCAACCTGAGGTAGTGCATTCTGAGCTCATGCTGGCCTGATCAGCCACAGTCAGACACATTGAAACTTGACTCTAGCCTGATGATGTCATTTTGGTCCTCTTTAAGAACAAAGGACAACAACCATTGTTGTAGAAGTATTTATTCCCTTACATCCTCGCCATCATCATTACCAGTTTGTATTCAAAAGCCTGGTGGCTGCTCTCCTTGCATGAAATATTTTCTTACCAACTAACATGCAGGTGTCAAATTGATCTTTCTAAACTACAGGTCTGACCATATCACTCCTCCTTGCTCCCTTCTCCACACTTAATCAACTCCATTAATGACCTCTTGCCTCCAGGATCAAGTGTGGCACTTCTGTTTGGTTTTGAATCCATTCATTATGTTATACTTTCTTACTTGTCCAGTCTTCTTCTTGGAAAAAAAATACTTTACTAACTTTTAAGTTCCCTATGATTAAATGTTTACTGGACACTGGCCTTCCCTGCTGAGATACTTGTCCTGAACTCTTTCCTCTTCCTCTCATGGGATACTCCATCTCTAGACTTGATGCATTTTTCCTAGAAGTCTCCCATGCCTGGAATTGTCTCCACTCTCATTTCCGACTCTGCTCTTCTTGGCTTCCTTTAAGTCTCACCTGAAGAGCTATCACTCATATTCTTTTCACCTTGGAATCTCCTTCTAGTCCTGGGGTCTTCTCTAATTGGTGAGTTCCTCTTGTAAACTTCATTTTGAGCAAAGGCCTATGTCAGCCATCTTTAACTCCTCTCTCATCCCTTCTTCTGACTCATCAGGTTTTACTATTTCCCAGATGTCTTTCACCTTGGACTATTTCTCCATTCCTACAGTCCTTCCTTTCTGTGAATTCTTCCTGAAATCTCCAGTATAAGGGAGACCTCAAGTCAGTCATCCTTTTCTAGTCTGCATTTCAGATTCTCCAGTCTTTGCCACCATATCCTTGTAAATATCTCTTCTTCTTCTTCTTCTTTCTAAAAAAAATATTCTCTTCTCCCATGAGATTGTGAGCTCCTCAAGAACAGAAAATCTTTCTTTTTGCTTGTATTTGTATTCCCAGAAATTAGTACAGTACCTGGCAAATAGGAAGTACTTAATAAATGCTCATTTATTTATTGAGAAGTACCTTGATGGTGCTATGGATTGAGGTCTTGGCCTGGAAGCAGGAAGTACTTAACTTGAATTCAGACACTTTCTAGCTGTGTAAACCTGAGCAAGTCACTTAACTTCCCTCTGGTGCAGTTTCTTCATCTCTAAATTGGGTATAATAATAATCCCACCTACCATGGTTGTTGTGCCCAGCAAATGAGATAATAATATAATTGTAAAAGCACATAACACAGTGCCTGGCACATAGTAAGAGCTATATAAGTATTAGTTTTTATTATTTTTTTTACTAAATGATTGGCTGATGTCAGGGTCTTTAGCATAATAGATAATGGGGGTACATCCAGAAACTCAGAGAAAGAAACAACATAACTTCCATTGAACACCTCCCATGAATACTTACAACTTCTATCCCTATACATAAGTTTATCCATTATGAGTTCATTAGCTGTGATTCAATAATTCAGTGATTCTATGAATCTCTGTATCCATTGGGAGTCAACATTACTTCCTCTTTTCACTGTAGATTATCCTGTTTTTTCCTCACAAAGGAAAACAGTTTCCACAGAGCATCAGACAATAAATAATAGCCTATTTTTTTTGCTGGGGAATATTGGTAAGAAGAGTAAGGAGCATTAAACTGCAGTGTTTTGTTTAGTGAATTGATACCCTCTTTGTTTCTTCAGCCTTTTAAGCTGCCATGTCAAAAATAAAAATAACCTAAGCTTCTTGCCATTAATTTTTTAGGGCTTATTTGGAGTATTGTCATTAATATTTCATTAGAAAATTATTGGTTTTTCCTTAAATATGTGATGAGGAAAGGTTGTGTGCTTTCTTAAGGTAGAGATTAATTTTATTTGAGAGCCAAAGATTTTTCCTTTACATCAAGAAACATATTTCAAAAATTAATAGTAAATTTCAATAAAAATTAGTGGGAAATGGGATTTGCTCTGGAGAGAAAGGGTTATATAAGACAAGGAGAAATGGTTTTGAATGGAGATAGTCTTGGTTCAAACTTTGATCTTTAAGGGCTACAGGCCTCAGGGCAAGTCACTTAACTGGGATGAGCTTCATTTTCTGATCTGTAAAATGGACTAATTGTTGAATTACTGATCCCTACTCCCAGTGAGAAAATCAACTGAGAAATGTTTTATTAAAGCACATTGTTACAATAGAGTGTTGGGTACTTTTAGGGGATTAATCATTAACCTGGATTCTCCTTTGTTTGATACAATTCCTATAACAATAATGTTGCTGGCAGTTGCTGTGGAGGTATAAGGCCAAAAACGCCAGGACACAGGAGGACTTCTAGTACAGGTTCTTTGATCGCCTTTCTAAGGAAAGCAGCTTTAAGGGGTTAACAATCTCACTTTAATTAAACATACATAAATCGTTCACTTAATTCAGGGGAAACAGTCAGCACCCTGAACTTCAGAGGAAATACAAACAGAAACTATATAAACAGAGCAAAATAATATAAATCAGCAGATAGGCTTGTATCTGTCCATAGCAATGCCTACATAGTTATGAGAGAGAGAGAGAGAGAGAGAGAGAGAGAGAGAGAGAAGCATCAATATGGGTTTTCAAAGCCATGGGTTTACCGAGGTCTTGTCTGGTCAAATCACCCGACACCCAACACTCTTCCAGTGAGTGAGAGCCCCAAAACAAAACACCATCCTCAGATCATAAACCCCTTCTCAGGGTCAGAGGGCATCACAGCCATGCAACTCAAACCCGTGTGAACTGGGCTTTTTTGTTTCTTAAGGTAGTCATGAAAGACTATTGAGTCAATCAAAGAAACAAAAGCAAGACTCATCAAAGGCACTTGATTACCTCAGTGCTGAGAAGCATCCAAACAAAAAAAAAACAGCAAAAATTCCCGCTTTGCTTGCCATTACATTTTAAAAGCAAGACTCAAATGTACTTGATTACCTTAATATTCCAAAATAGAAAACATTAAAAAAGTCCCACCCTTACCATTACAGTCCCACAGCTGTTTATTCAGTGATCACAATGTTCAAGGCAGTAGCTAGATTGTTACAAATACAGAGCTGAAAATGGAAGGAAATCTTACCTTCAAGAAGTTTATGTTTTCTCATGGAGGTCAGCATGAATACAAGAAAGAATGTATGAAGCAAATTCACATGAGGGAGGAGACATTTAATAAGCAAGGATGTCAGGAAATGCCTTTTATAGGAAATGGTGCTTGACATGAGCTGGGAAAGGAATTAAAGTGCTGGCTAAGCAGTAAATAAAATGAATCGTCCCTTGCCCTAGAAAATTTACCTTATCTATGGTGTAAAACATGCATACATGTAGCCAGAAAGTGTTGTTGTATCTCAAAATTGTGAGATTTAGGAGGAGAAAATGGAACCAAAAGTAAGAGAAATTTTACTCTTTTCTCTCTCAGGATAGAGTGGGAGTGGCCTATTCCATCTAGATCATTCCCACCAGGATAAAGGGGTGAATGGTGAAGGGAAGGAGGATGAGTTTGCCTAGGTAAATGTCCTACTTCATCTTTTCCTCTAACCCTTGGAACTTGGCTATTTGTCTGAGGGACAATGGTTGGAATCACTTGACTCTGGCTGCAACAATAGCTCATATTTAAAGCCCAGGGTAAAGAAAATCCTTGAACCCAGTTTAATTTTTGAAAGTTTATCCAGAATGATGATAAAACCATAACAATACAGTTTTCTTCTTACCTTCTGCTTGTGGAGCTCTTGGATCAGAATAAAATTCTTACTTTTCAGACTGGTTACTAATTCCCTGAACTATTCTTAGTCTCCTATATCACAGCTAGTCAGTCACTTTTCTTTATTTGTTCCCTAACTCCCTTCCTCCTTCTTCCATCTTCTCTTCCTCCTCCTCCTTCTTTTCTTCCTCCTCCTCCTTCTCTATCATCTTCTTTTCTCTATGTCTCTCTCTGTCTCTGTGTCTCTTCTCTCCCTCTCTTTTCTCTATCACAAATGTGTATCTACACACACATACCTACTCACATATTATGTATATTATATATATGTGTATATATATATATATATATATATACACACCTGCACACAGACACACACACAGATACACACCCACGTGTAGGCACACACACATATACACACACACACACAGATACACACATACGTGTAGACACACACATATATGCACACACACAGACACACACACAGATACACACACGTGTAGGCACACACACAGATACACACATGTGTAGGCACACACACATCTATACACACACATACATGCACATAGACACCTTACAAACAGTTATGATTGATCTTATATAGGTTATTGTATATGTCAAGGGAGTTATTGTATATGTTTTTAAAGACCTAGATTAAATCAGAAGATTTAAGAACAAAAGAGAAGCTGAGTGACCATGCTTATAGTTTTCAGATGGAGATTGAACTAGAGGAGCAAAAAGTTGAAGCATTTCACCAGTTTCTTCAGTCAATCAATTAACCTTTATTAAGCAACTACTAAGTGCCAGGTACTGTGCAATCTCTGGGAAAAGAACGCTTCTGTCACCTTTTACTCAGTTATCTACTAGATGAACATGCAATGATTCCATGAAGCTACTTCACCATTAAAAATCCCCATTTAAGACATGTCTGTCTCATCTTTCTGGATCCCCTGCTTTCTTCATTTGAATCTTTTAATCCATCTTTTCTCTACACTGAAGGCTCAAGCAAACAAACAAACAAACTTCTTTTTGCTTCCACTTGGGAACTAGGAAATGCCAGTCATCTGACAAAAAAATCTCAGAATTATTTTTCACTTTCAGAGTAGAAGACAATCCATCACTTTAAATGTCCACTCATCTTCCATTCATCACACAAATGAAGGATTTATATTGGACCTGCAAGCCTACTTATCAATATTCTTCTCCTTGGCAAACAAAGGTTAAGGTCCAAACTAGAAACACACACACACACACACACACAGAACACAGACACAAAGTCACACACACATACACACACATATATACATATAGACACACACATCTGTGTATGTTCAAAATGGATAAATGGATATAAAAAGCTAAAACAAAGTAGTTTCCAAGGGGAAGATGCTAGGAACTGGGAGAGATAAGAACTAGATTCATGGGGAGGGTAGCAGTAGAACAGAGCTTGGAAAGAAACTAGGAATTCTAAAAGGATGTAAGGTTAATAGAATGGGAAGATCTCTGCCCATTAATAGGTCTCACATGGAACTCATTAAGGGAAGCTTGATTAGAGGAGGCTTGTTTGTAGGAAGGCTCACACCTTTTGCTAATTTCTAATTAGGCACTGGATTCTGATGCCCTCTGGCTCTGAAAAGTGTATATATACTCTGAGCTTAGCATTTTGCTTTGGGGGCACACTCGTTTGAAGAATATTCATGTGAATTGGCTAGATAAGACTCTGGGTAGCCATTACAGCTTTGAAAACTCAGATGTTGGTGCTTCGCTGTCTGGTAACTGTATGTATTGCTTTGGTCAGGCAGTTGGATCTGTCTGTTGACCTGTGCTATTTTCTCTGCTTGTAATCTCTGCATTTTCTCTGAAACTCAGGGTGCTGACTTTTCTCCCAAACTAAGTGAATTTTATATATGTATATATCTATATATATCTATATATGTATGTATATATACACATATTATCTATACCTATATCTATATCTGTATCTATACACACATGTGTATATATGTATATGTGTATGTATATATATGTGTGTGTGTATATACATGTGTTTGTGTGTTTGTGTATGTGTATGTGTATGTTTAATTAAAGATTGTTGACCCCTTTAAAGTTGCTTTGCTTTAGAAAAGCAGATCAAAGAACCTGTGGTAGCAGCCATCTTGGGCATGCCAATGTGGCTGCCTTTACAAAGGCAAAGGTGCAGTTGGAGTGTTTCTGAGAGAGACAGAGAATGGTAACAGAAAAATGGTTCCACGTGGTACAGGAGAAAAAGCAAAGTCTCTGGATTCAAGGTACTCAGTTCAAATTTCATTGATATTTCCTACCTGTGTGGCCTTAGAGAAGGTCCTCTTCTGCCAAGGGACAGAGGCACAAGATGTAATGCAAACATGGAACAGAACAAATTGGTCTAATGTGGCTGGGGTATGGAATTGTCCAATAGGAGTGACATTTAATCAACAGGGGAATATAGGGCAGAGCTAGAAGGTGAATGACTTTAAATCTGAAATTTAGGATGTTACAATATATGATTTGTCCTAGAAGAAATAGGAAGCCAATGAAGATTCTCTGTCACCAATGGGAGAGACAAATTCCTCTGTTGCTTTTATCTTACGTTGGCAATTGCATGGAGAATAGGTTAGAGAGAAGATCATTTAGAGCTAGGATGAACAATTAATAATAATGTAGAGGGAGATGGACATGAGGTATTCTATAGGGGCCAAATCAACAAAACTTGGACGGGGAATGTGAAATAGAGGAAAGTGTAGAGGACAAATCCAAGATGGCAAAATGGGTGATTGGAAGGAAAGTGGCAACCTTGACAACAACAGGGAAGTTAAGAAAAGAAAGCAGGAGAGATAAAGGAATTCAATTTGGGCCTGATGATGTTGAGATGCTTGTGGGATATCATTGTGAAATGTGTAATCATCACGTCATGATGCTGGATGACACTCAAGAGAGAAATATAGTAGTGTTTTTGCCACAAATTAGCCTTTTTTAACATTCAAAAAAGCATAACAGGTTTAGAGAGACAGTAAAGTGTATTCATGAGTAATTTTAAATTTCACTAATAACTCTGTGACCCTAGGCACATCACTTAAATTCTATGAACTTTACACCATTCTTTCAGACTTACCTACTATATTACCAATAGGTTGGTTTCTTCATAATTGGAGGAAATTCTCATATTGGGAAATTACAGATATGTGATGCATTGTCTTGAAGTTAGTACACAATAAACAGATAAGTGATCAAAGAATATATCAGCAAGCTTTCGAGGTAATGAGAAGACATTGATCCAGTGTCTAGAAAGGCAACATTGTAAGTGAGTAGAAAAAACACTGACACGGGAGTCAAACGACCAGAGTTCAAATTCACCTCTTTAACTTGCCACATGTTGTAGTAGGAAGGCCGAATTTATGATCTCAAATATAATCATGTATATGTTTGAATGGTCCGAAATCGCAAGGTATGAGAGATTCTCTAAGGAGAAAACAACAAGAAATTTATTTAGGCCCCACCGCAGCAAAAACTTGAACCAGCCTCCCCATTCCAACATCTTGACAAAAAGA
>JAQQSZ010016156.1:0-11098 GCA_028646595.1 Phalanger gymnotis | reverse complement strand
TTTTTTGGGGTCTCCTTTAGCAAGTCATTGACTTGTTTTTCATGGTTTTCTCTCATCCTTCTCATTTCTCTTCCCAATTTTTCCTCTACTTCTCTAACTTGCTTTTCCAAATCCTTTTTGAGCTCTTCCATGGCCTGAGACCAGTTTATGTTTTTCTTGGAGGCTTTTGTTGCAGGCTGTTTGACTTTGTTGACTTCTTCTGGCTGTATGTTTTGGTCTTCTTTGTCACCAAAGAAAGATTCCAGAGTCTGAGACTGAATCTGGGTGCCTTTTCGCCACTTGGCCATGTTCCCAGTCAACTTACTTGACCCTTGAGTTTTTCAGCAGAGTATGACTGCTTCTAGACAAAAGAGTTCTATGTTCCAAGTTTGGGCTGATGCGCCGCCACACCAGCACTCCTCCTTTCCCAAGAACCCCCTACCTGGACTGGGCTTAGATCTTCAGCAGGCTCTTCACTCCTGCTCTGATCAGCCACTTAATTCCTCCCACCAGGTGGGCCTGGGGCCAGAAGCAACTGTAGCTGTAGTTCTGTAGCTGCCCCACCTCCGCTGCCCCTGGGGCGGTGGCCGAACCAAAAACTCCCTGTCCCCAGCAGCTTTTCCCACTATCTTTCTCTGTTGTTTTTGGTGTTTGTAGGTTGAGAGGTATGGTAACTGCCACAGCTCACCGATTCAGGGTGCTAGGGCATGCTCTGCCCAGCTCCTGGTCTGGCTGGTCCGCTCATGCTGGGCTCTGCTCTTCTCCACTCCACTCCCAGCTCCATGTGGGGCAGACCTCACCCAGAGACCATCCTGGCTGTCCTGGGCTAGTGTCCTGCTTCCCTCTGCTGTTTTGTGGGTTCTGCAGTGCTTCTCTGTTGTCCCTGGTGTTTGTGAGTTGAGAAGTCTTGCAACTGCCACAGCTCACTGATTCAGGGCACTAGGACATGCTCTGCCCGGCTCCTGGTCTGGTTGGTCCACACCGCCCACGCTGGGCTCTGCTCAGCTCAGCTCCACTCCCCTCCGCTCCCAGCTCCATGCGGGGTAGACCTCACCCAAAGATCATCCAGGCTGTCCTGGGCTGGAGCCCTGCTTCCCCGTGCTATTTCATGGGTTCTACAGTTCTAGAACTGGTTCAGAGCCATTTTTATAGGTTTTTGGAGGGACTTGGTGGGGAGCTCATGCTAGTGCCTGCTTTCCAGCTGCCTTCCAATCTAATTTTTAAGGTAGTATTTTCTTCAGTGGTCTTTTGGACCTCCTTTTCCATTTGGCTAATTCTGCCTTTCAAGGCATTTTTCTCCTCATTGGCTTTTTGGAGCTCTTTTGCCATTTGAGTTAGTCTATTTGTTAAGGTATTGTTTTCTTCAGTACATTTTTCAGTATTTTTTGGGTCTCCTTTAGCAAGTCATTGACTTGTTTTTCATGGTTTTCTCTCATCCTTCTCATTTCTCTTCCCAATTTTTCCTCTACTTCTCTAACTTGCTTTTCCAAATCCTTTTTGAGCTTTTCCATGGCCTGAGATCAGTTCATGTTTTTCTTGGAGGCTTTTGTTGTAGGCTCTTTGACTTCTTGTGGCTGTATGTTTTGGTCTTCTTTGTCATCAAAGAAAGATTCCAGAGTTCGAGACTGAATCTGGGTGTGTTTTCACTGCCTGGCCATGTTCCAAGCCAATTTACTTGACCCTTGAGTTTTTCAGTGGGGTATGACTGCTTGTAGACTAAAAAGTTCTATGTTCCTAGCCTGGGGTGATGCGCCAGCTCTGCCACAACAGCACTCATCCTTTCCCAGAACCCCCAACCCAGACTGGACTTAGATTTTCAGCAGGCTCTGAACTCCTGCTCTGATCAGCCACTTAATTCCTCCCACCAGGTGGGCCTGGGGCCAGAAGCAACTGCAACTGTAGTTCTGCCCCACCTCCGCTGCCCCTGGAGCACTGGCCAAACCGCGAACTCCTTCTTTCACTCTGTCCCCAGCAGCTTTTCCCACTAACCTTCTCTGTTGTCTTTGGTGTTTGTAGGTTGAGAAGTCTGGTAACTGCTGCAGCTCACTGATTCAGGATGCTAGGACACACTCCCCCCGGCTCCTGTTCTGGTTGGTCCATGCCACCCACGCTGGGCTCTGCTCCGCTCTGCTCAGCTCCCAGCTCTGTGCACGAAAGACCTCACCCAGCAACCATCTAGGCTGTCCTGGGCTGGAGCCCTGCTTCCCTCTGCCATTTTGTGGGTTCTGCAGTTCTAGAATTGGTTCAGAGCCATTTTTATAGGGTTTTGGAGGGACTTGGCAGGGAGCTCACACTAGTCCCTGCTTTCCAGCCACAATCTTGGCTCCACTCCCCTCTAGCAAGCAGAATTTAGAGAAGTTCTACAAACTAGAATATACATGGAAATACACAAGAGTGAATGAGCCCTTCAGTAAGGACTGAGAAAATAGCCAAAAGAGAGGACCCAATCTTACCCAGTGAGGAACAATCTTTAGGTAGGCCAGATGCAAATGATAGACATGCTGAGAAGTTGACTTCTGCTTCTTTCTCCATGTATATCTCCCAAAGACTCTTTGAAACCATTGCATCTCTCTCCCAATAAGCTATGGCCTCAACAATGTAAGTGCCATAAACAGGTATGCAGCATCATGTTATACTTAACATTCTCTCTGACAATCCAGCATCATATCTCCTTCTGTATATGCAGTCATATACAAAATGCCCCAGGATTAGTTGGAACTCTAATTACAACACCATTAATGTAAGGTTTAAAGACAATCACCAGAGCCTTTCCAAAAGTTTTTAATTAACTAGTTAGCTGGTATATGATAGTCATTTAAAAATACTCTGAACCCAAGCCAGTGCCTTACCCATAGTGGGTGGTTAATAGGTGTTGAAAAAATAAATTATTTCATCTTACAATCCTCTAAATCCCCTAGATCATATCATACCAGTTTATCCCTTTGAAACATGATTATTTATTGCTTCGTAAAAGTCTGAGTGAACTAATGGAAAGAACATTGGTAAAAGAGCTAGGGAGAAATGTGTTTTGTACTTGCTTTTCTGTTAACCAATTTTGTATTTCTAGACAATTAATATAGGCTTTGTTTCCTCAGTTTTCCCATCTGTAAAATGGAGATCAAAATATAATTTCTGCCTATTCAGTGGGGTTGTTATAACGATAAATTAAACAGAGAAGGGAAAAATGCTCTGAAAAAAAATGCTCAAGATACTAGACAGTCTTTTCCTTCAGGCCAAAGGTATGAACAAGGACAACACATAATGGAAAGAGCAGTTGGTATTCTAAAAGTGTTTCTAAACCATTTTGCTCTTGTAACAACTTGTCAAGATTGTGGAATTTTGTCAAATAAAAAGCAATGTTTGACATTTCTCTGACAGGACCCTGTTGGACTTCCTTCTAGAATTCTCTCAGGCTTTCCTAGTATTTAGTTCTATGACATATGTATGGCAGGATATTTTAAGGGTATAGAATATTGTATTTTCTTCATCAGCACTTTCTAAATTCTAAAGGTTTTCTGCATATTTACCTATATTATTATTTATTCCTCTCTTACAGCTATCTTAAAAACCAACCATTCAACAAGCATTTATTAAATACTTATTATGTGCACTAAATTGGATATTGAATCCTTTAAAATTGTGTTGCTTCTAACCTTGATTTAAATCTTTTGCATGTATCTGGTCAAGTTCACTTCCTCCCATAATACTTTGGATGTCAGGGCAAGGCATACGATTATGGCTTCACATGTCTGTTCCATTTTATGCCTATTTGCAGTCCTTCAAGTTTGATCTAAAATGACATCGATATAATCTGGCCTAGTTGAATTGTACAACAAACTCTCTGTAAACTTTTCTCTTTTACCACTTTTTGCTTGTGTGTGTGCATGTGTGTGTGTGTGTGTGTGTGTGTGTGTGTAAGAAGAAGAAGGAGGAGGAGGAGGAAAAAGAGAAGGAGGAAGAGGCAGATGAGAGAGGGAAGATGAGAAGGAGGGAGGATGAGAGAAGGAGGACATATATGGGGAGAAAAAGAGAGGGGTAAAGAGAGAGGATGAAGAGAAAGGGGGAAAGAGAGGGGAATATAAAGAAGGGGAAGGAAAGGAGAGAGGAAAGGAGAGAGAGGAAGAGAAAAAGAGAGAGAGAAGAGGGAGAGAAGAAGAAAGGAGAGGGGTGAAAAAAGAAAGGGAGAGGAAGGAGAGAGAGAGAGAGAGAGAGAGAGAGAGAGAGAGAGAGAGAGAGAGGTGAAAGAATACATACAGTACTCATAATAGTCTTCAGTCATTTTCCTCTGTATGGTTTTACAAATGAGCTTGTTCAGCTGTTGTCCTTGCCTGTTGCATCTCTGTTTTCAAGAAATCAAGAGATAGCCAGATGTGGTGGTTTTGGGGCTCCTTTTTCTTCTTAATTCGGACAAGTGTTTTTCACTATTTAAGATTTTCTAGATGATAGTCCAACGACTTTTCCTCTACAGCAAGCTGGCAGAGCAGTGTTTTAGAATATATAATTTCTTTTTTTTTAAACCTAGGCTTTGTGTGGTCTTCTTTTGCCTCATTCCAATTCAGATCTTCTGAATATATAACAGGCAACTTTTCTAAATTTGAATATAACCTGAATTTTATAAATCAAGTCCACATTTTGGTCACAAAACATAATAAATAAATAAATTGGATTTTTCTTATAAATTCTTTGTGGTGAAATGATTAAAATTACATGAATATAAATGGCTGTCAAAAATGAAGTAGCAGGTCCTGCTGGTGCAGTAAGTTATATAACCAATATTATATTGTGTAGCTTTAATATTTTAAAGATCAAAATTATTCCCAAAAATAACAATGAAAATTAAATTAAGAAACATAAAAACTTGCCTTGTTCTCCACACCATTTATAATAGAAATGACTTTGTGAGCAACAGAAAAGGAGATCAAGATATATTTCAAAAATTCCAAAATGAAGTCTTTTATAAATTAATAATATATACCACCAAAAACACATTATTTGTATCCTAGGCATCAATTTTGTCTTGTACTTGACTGGTTTTAAATGAACTTCAGGCTGGAAAACTTCTAATATGGTAGAATTATTGCATCTTAAATATTAAAATAAGTGTTTCTTAAGCATTTGGTTTGTCACCCAGTTTACCACAAGGCTGCTCATTTCATCATAATATATTCATTTTAATTCTATTGTTATGCATACATGCATTTGTTTGCAACATTTATGCATATTTAATGTATGGAGATCCATAGGTAAGGGAAAGAACTCTGATATTTTGGAAATAATCCCTTTGGATCATAATTTCAGACTTCAAAATTGTAAATGATTTCACAGAACAGTTTCTTTGAAACTGGGCCAATACAGAATTAAACATTTCCATGATCTTCTAAATGTGCTTCCTAACTTGCTCTAGCATCACCTGGAGAACATTTTCAGTCAACACAAGGGATTTCATTATTCCAAATTCACTCTTTTCCCTGATTGAACTTTCCTCAGGAAAGTTTCAATGATCAAGAACAAAACCCCTTAGAGTTAATGGTGATGGTGATGGTGATGGAGGGAAATGGAAAAATGGCAAAGCCATTTGCCTGACATTTTTGCCCATTTCCTTCTCCTGTAAACAGTGCTATCCTAAAAATACTAGATTCCTTTTGATTTTATCATCTTAATCATTGTATCTTATCTTTCTTGAAGTCACTTGTTGACTGCATTGTTGTATGCAATTCCCCATAAGATAGTGACTAAATTATGATCCAGCTTTGTTCACCTCAATGCATGTTTTCTCTGGTATTTAGAAAAGTTGCTCATTTTTGTAGGTGAAATTATGAAAGGATATGTCCCAAAATACTTTACTGATATCAGTTTATTTGAACCTTTGATGTTTTAAAAATAGCTGTTGCCTCCTCTGACCATTTGGCTGCCTCCAGGAAATGCCAAAACAAAAACAAAAGCCCAGGACCAGTGGAATCAGGCTGCATCTGTGCCCTGGATTGATTGCTTTTTACTGGCTGCCTGTTTAAAAAGAACATTAGGCAAATTTATTGCATCAACTCTATTATCTCCAGGATGATTAGGCACTAATTGCAAAGAATGAACTTAATTTGTGACAAAGTAGAAAGATGAGTATGGAAGATTCGAGAGAAGTGTGCATAGATCTCATGCCAAATGGAAAAACAAATCACCTGATGACTTTTTCAATTAATCAGTCAATAAATCACCTGATGACTTTTTCAATCAACAAGAATCTATTATATATATTAGGCATTGTGCTAGATGCTAGGCATACCAACACAAAAGTTAAGCAGTCTCTGTCCTCAAGATTTCATTCTATCAAGGGAGACATTACGTATACAAAGTATATAGAATACAAATAAAATGGGCTCTTCTAGTCAACTCACCCAAGATGCCTCCACAACACTTTCCTTTTCCCCATATCCTTCATGTATATTATAAGTATACTCCTCTCCAAACAGCCTGGAATATGGAAAGCTCTGAACTATTTTATTGTGGAGCTGTCCTGATGATGGAAAAACTGAACCAATGTCTACCTTTAAAACGAGAGTTCTTAAGCATGAACTTGTTTCCAAAAAAATTTTTGGTAATAGTATTCCATATGCTTGGCTTTCTTTGTGATATTATGTCTTTTATTTTATGCATTGAGAAAATTACTCTCTGCAAAAGGGTCCATAGGCTTCACCAAACTGCCAAAGGGGCCCACAATGTGAAACAAGGTTATGAACCCTAACTTTGAAAACTTTACAAAAGGACCAAAGGCAGAGTTTGGCATTGGCATGGCCTTGGTAGAAAATGGGGTTTTTATTCTTTAACATGATTTACATTCAAGATCACTTTCGCAAGCTACAGTATCTTAGATTCAGCTTTTAGCACTGTTTATTTTATCTGCTCTTACTGACCTCATATAACCTAGAAGTTAACTAACTAAATACTTTCTTTAAAAAAGAAATGTGTGAAATGAGGACAGTTAAGGAGATAATTTGCTCCAAAACTTCATGGAGACATAGACTGGTAAGAAGGTGGTGAATGAGAAACCCAGCAGGGGAAGCTCAGCAGGGGAAGCGAGCTGAAAAATCCCCAACAAAAATCTAAAAAACAAAACAAAACACTTTTCTTTGTTAGAGGAGACAGCTTTGCAGATATCCCTGTTAATTATGAAATACTCATAAATCTGCCTCAACTAAAGTGCTCAGGAACCAGGGATAATGAAACGGAAAACAATTTAAATCACATTATGCTGGCAAGTGACTGAATAATGTATTTTGTACTGTCTCAGTGCATTTCATTACGTCAAGGCCACATAGCTGCAACTCCTAAATCAGAGGGGGAAAAAAACCCAACCTACAGTTATGTTATGTTTTATGATTCATAGGTTTTCAGCAGTAAATAGAATGTTTGCTTCAACAGAATCTTTCCTTTTTGATGATTGCCACTGACTCGTGGGGTTCTTTCTGGGGCCTTTGAAATGTGGAAATGACTAAAATCATAGTTACTTTAGAAGATGTCATTGGAAGTATTGTGACTTTCTATGACATTCACAACTTCTTTTGAGAAGACCAACTGTCAGTAAGGTGAATTTTAATGTAAGTAGGGTGGATTTTAGTATGTGTAAAGTGGAATTTTGTTATTATTTCTTAGGGTTCAGTTTCCCAGGACCTATGGCCATAACAACCTCTGTTTTCCAGGTATTAGATATGAGCTCCCAGGCTCATGGTTAAAAACATCTCCACCATACTTACACAGCATTATATAAGGATAAATAATATAAACATGTGAGTTCAAATTGTAAACATTTACTGTTACTGTGCAGGGAGATATAGGGATGAGGTGATGTAAACTTGTGAGGCTATTGTTGACAATATCCCTTTTTTGTCTGTTGCCCTATAAAGCAGGAGGTCAGTGGACTGTGAATTAGGGAACCTATGTGGTTGAATGCACAAGCTGGAATGCTGTGTGCCTTGACTGGCCCCCATCAAGGCTTGGGATTTAGGGGAGTGTATAAGTTGTGCCTGTATCGATTGGCCCCATTGGGACATAGGGGTAGTTGACCCCTCTTCTCGTCGGCCCCTGTGAGAAGGGTAATTAGAGAATACTGTAGGAGTTCATGGTGCTTCTGTTATCAGCAATACTGTGTTAGAGAAAACTAGACTAGAATAAAGCTTATTATTAACCCCTTTGAAGCTGTCTTTCCTGTCTGACCAGATCAAGAGTGAACCTGTTAGAGGCTGGAGTCCGAAATCTCCAGTGCCTCCTGTGTATTATCTATCTAACACCAACCAAAAGTTTCCTGAAAAGAGAGGGGGAAATGGTTAGGCTTAACGTATCCCTCTAGCTTTCAAAGATACAAAGCTTTTTATTGTTATATTATCTTTTATTTTTGCGTTAATTCATTTTATTTTTTGGATCAGAGCTCTGATTTCATCAGGGTGGGGATCTAGTGATGAGAAATGTTCTCTACCAATGTAGATTGGTGCCTTCTCTTAGATTTATAGTCTCAGAGAATTGTGTTAGGACCAGATACTAATTCACTTGCCCAGAGTCACCCTGCTAGTATGTTTCAGAGGCAGGACTTGAATCTAGGTATCTTGAATATAAACACAGAGTGAATTTAAATAGAAACTGTTTCTCTTTTGGCCAGAAACCCTGAGGGGCTTCCTCCCCGAGTTTGGTATTTTTTTTTTATTAAAGGGGCCATATCTTGATTCACTTCTTAAAGAGGATTATTCACTGAATGGACATTACCTCACTCCAAGTGACAACCTGGAAAGGCCTTAGTTTAAAAAGGCCAGTGTCTCCTATAGCATCCTGTGCCATCTCCAGTCATCCTGATGAATATCTGGCCACTGGACCCAGATGGCTCTGGAGGAGAAAGTGAGGCTGGTGACCTTGCAGAGCCCTCCCTCACTCAAATAAAAGTCAACTGCAAGTCACATCATCATTTCCCTGAGGTCCTCTTCAAGAACGAAGGTCAAACACAACAACAAGGCATGTATTACTGCACCAGGGTATATTGAAAGTATGAGAAGACTGGAAAGGAATGAAAGGACAAAGAAGAGAGGAACCTTGAATGAGAAACAGGTGATTTTATATTTGGTCATAGAGGAAATAGGGAACCAGTAGAATTTATTGAGGATGGAAGTGATGTTGTCAGACCAATATCTCTCTTCATACAGATCATACTCACTAACCAAGGCTGTCCCCCACGGTTCTATCCTGGGGCTATATTCTCTTCTCCCTCTATATTATTTTACTTAGAGAACTCATCAGCTCCCATGGATTCAATCTTTATCTCTATGCAAAGGACTCTCAAATCTACTTATCTAGCCCTAACTCTTTTTCAATCCCCAGTCTTGTATCTCCAACTGCCTACTGGACATATCAAATGATATTATATAGACATCTTAAACTCAACATGTCCAGAATGGAGTTCATTATCTTTCTCCCCTGAACTGTCTCTTTCTCCTAACTTTCCTATATCTGTCAAGTAATCGTCTTCCATCTTCTACCACCGTCCTCCCAGTCAATCAGGCTCAAAACTGAGGTAACATCATCAACTCCTCATTCTGTTTCACCACCCTCCACCATATCAAAACAAATTCAAGTCCTGTTATTTCTAACTTCTAATTCCTATATGCACCTTTCTGTCCTCTGATACTACTACCACCCTGGTGCAGGCCCTCATCATCTCATACCTGGACTATTGCAATAGCCTACTGGTTGATCTCTCTGTCCCAAGTCTCTCCTCACTCTAATCTACCTTCCATTCAGCTGTAAAACTGATCTTATTAAAGCACAAATCAGACTGTCATTCCTTTCCCCAATTTAATCAACTCCAGTGGCTTCCTATTGCCTCTAGGATCAAATATGAGAGGGAAAAACCCTATTCACTGAATGGGCGTTACCTGACTCTAAGTGAGTACCTGAAAAGGCCTAAGCTTAAAAGGGCCAGGGTCTCCCATTGCATCCTGGGTCATCTGCAGTCATCCTGATGAATATCTGGTCACTGGATCCAAATGGCTCTGGAGGAGAAAGTGAGGCTGGTGACCTTGCACAGCCCTCCCTCACTCAAATCAAAGTCAACTGCAAGTCATGTCATCATCTCCCTGATGTCATGATCCTCTTCAACAACGAAAGACAAACACAACAGCAACAACAAAAGATCAAATATATTATACAATTATCATTTCTATATCTTACACAAATTATTTATATAGTTATATTAAAATTTTATATTATTATATTTATTTAAATAGTAATTTTTATATTTATATAATCTTTATGTATTATATAATATATATTTTATCTTGGAGGTGATTAGGAGCCAGATAGATGATAGATAGAAATAGATAGATAGATAGATAGATAGATAGATAGATAGATAGATAGTTTACACACACACATATACTATAATATTAGTGGGATAATAAGATCTTTCCTGGACATTAATAGGCCTTATGTGAAGCCCATTGCAGGAGGGACTTGCCTAAGGAGGAGCTTGCTTAGGGGATGCTTGCTTGTAAGAAGGCTTTCACACCTTTTGGTACTAAGTGAATTAGGCCTTGAGTCATGGGAGCTGTGATACCTTCTGGCTCTGAGTCTATTATCCCAAAGTGTATACATACTCTGAGGTGAGGCTTTGCTTTGGGGCTCGCTTATGAGAAGGACCTTTTGATTTCCTGGTCAAGACTCTGAGTAGTTGTATGTTCAGAGCTCCCCAACTACTCAAATGTAAAGGCTCTCTCAATCCAGTGATGTATTAAAGTGTATAGCAATTAAACTTTGAATCAGACAGTTAGAGCCCTGTCTCTTGGTTTTTGTGCTAATTTCTCTGCTTGTATTTTCTCTGTGTTTTTTCTGACATTCAGGGTGCTGACCTTTTCCCTGAACTAGTAAATGTAATTAAAAGTAAGATTGTTGACCCCTTTAAAGTTGCTTTCTGATGAGGTGGGGGCAGAGCCAAGATGGCGGCTGGGAAGCAGTAACTGGCGTGAGCTCCCCACCAAGTACCTCCAAAAACCCATAAAAAATGGCTCTGAACCAATTCTAGAGCTGCAGAACCCACAAAGTGGCAGAGGGAAGCAGGGCCCTAGCCCAGGACAGCCTGGATGGTCTC
>JAQQSZ010016155.1:0-11099 GCA_028646595.1 Phalanger gymnotis | reverse complement strand
CTTCTGTGTTGTCTTTGCTGTTTGTGGGTTGTGAGGTCTGGTACATGCCACAGCTCGGTATTTCCGGATGCCAGGGCACTTTCCGCTCATCTCCTGATCTGGTAGGTCCGCGTCTGGTCTGTTCGCGCCGTGCGCGCTGGGCTCAGCTCCGCTCCCCTCGGCTGGGGGCTGGGAGGTCCGTGTGGGACCGACCTTACCCAGAGACCATCCAGGCTGTCCTGGGTTGGGGCCCTGCTTCCCTCTGCCACTTTGTGGGTTCTGCAGCTCTAGAATTGGTTCAGAGCCATTTTTTTATAGGTTTTTGGAGGGACTTGGTAGGGAGCTCACGCCAGTTACTGCTTTCCAGTCACCATCTTGGCTCCGCCCCCTCTCCCTCAGTTCTAATAGCTCTCTCTGCGTTTCCTGTGACAACCTTTCCTTTTCCTCTCAGCAAGCTCCTCGCACCATACATGACTTAGGCTTCCTGTGACGTAAGCCGGTCACATGGCCCTATTAAAGGGTGGGAAAGATCTTCAAATCTCAATGGTCATTACAGGGGATAAACTTGGGTAAAATAAAGGGGTAGAAGATGGCAGGTGAAGTTCACAGAACAACAGACAATCCCATTTGGCTAGAAAGTGGAGAGTATGAAGGGAGGCAGTATGACATTAGTCTGTGAGTCTAAGGAGTTTTTGTTTGTTTTTATCCCAGAGGCAGTAGGAAGCCTCTGAAAGCTTGAGCTGGGGATTGACTTTTCAGACTTGTGTTTTAAATTATTTTGGCAGCTTTTTGAGGGAAGGAAGAGAGAGACAAGAGATTAGAGACATGAAGGCCAGTTAGAAGGCTATTATAATGGGGAGGGAGAACAATAAACATTTATATAGTACCTACCATGTGCCAGGTGCTAAGTGCTTTTTACAAATATCTTACTTAATCCTCAAAACTATCCTGAGAGGTAGGTGCTATCTTTATCCCCATTTTTTCTGATTAGGAAACTGAGGTAGATAGAAGTTAAGTGACTCGCCAAGGGTCACACAGTCAGTGTCTGAGGCTAGATTAGACCTCAGGTCTTCTTGACTTTGAACCTCATGCTCTATATATTCCACCATCAGCTACAACAGTCTGGGGAAGAAGTGATGAGAATGTAGAGTAAAGAGAAGGAATTGAATGCAAGAGATGCAATGGTGGTAGAATAGGCAAGATTTGGCAATGGACTGGATGAGGAAATGAAGGAGAGTGAAGAATTGAGTTTTTGAGAGAAGAGGAACAAGATATAAGGATATAATGGTAAGCACAGCATCATAGAGTTAGAGTTATAAGAAACCATAGAGGTCATGAAGTCCTACTCCATTTTACAGATGAGGAAACTGAGGCCCAATGAAGTAAAGTGACATGTCCAAAGTCACATAATTAATAAATATCCAAGACAGGAACTCAGATCTTCCTGACTCCAGGCCTAAAAATGTATGACCTGCCTAACTTTCATCACTTGGGGGAGCCTTATTCTTGTACTTGGGGTACAAGTGATGAGTTTCAAAAGAGGAGTTGAAGAAGAAAAGGACTAAAAATAGACCATGTGATTTAGTGAGTTAGAACTCACCAGAGTGTGACTATACATATATTATTTGGGAGCCTTATTAACTTCTGCCCCAATTATGAAATATATACAAGTATTCTGTATTCACCTAATAATTTGATGAAGATTTTGTGTAGCACAGTTGGTTACCATTTATAAGATACTTCCAGATCGAAAAATGAAAGCCCTTTTGGATGAGACATGTTGGTATTGTAGAGATGGCTATACACTGGTGGCCAAGGGTCAGTCTCTAGTCTCCCTTCTATCACCAGTTGGTTGCGTGACTTTGGGCAAATCTTTGAATCTCTCTTCGTCTCAGTTCCCTCATCTATAAAAATAAGGATGATCAGACCTACTCTGTCTACCTCCTAGGATCCTTGTGAGCACCAGATAAGATGATGGATACTGAAGTGCTTTGTACAGCATAAAGCACTATATAAATGTGAGGAATTAACACTATTACCACACAGACACTGTCACAGACATAGGATTATGGCTGACTGGAGGAGACCCCAGGGAGCTGGCCAGTGACGAAGCTGTTATTCAAACACAAATATCTTCAGCAAGGGAAGAAAGACAATCATTTGTGGTAAATGGCTTTAGCTGTGAATGTTTCTGCTTTTCGGAGACTTCTCTCTACTGTGAAAGTCACACATTATGGTTTTTAGTGGATCATTTTTTCCCTGGGGT
Organism: Phalanger gymnotis; assembly: GCA_028646595.1. Lineage (NCBI taxonomy): Eukaryota > Metazoa > Chordata > Mammalia > Diprotodontia > Phalangeridae > Phalanger > Phalanger gymnotis. The sequence continues at coordinate 8,854 of JAQQSZ010016155.1, read as the reverse complement.
GGGGGAAAGAGACAGGGAAGGAAGGATGAGAAATATAATGTACATATGATGCCTGGCTAATTGATTTCATCTTTCAGGAAGAAAATAAAGTTGGTATTGCCTTTCTTCAAAAAGAAAATAGAAGGAACAAAATTATTTTTCATGTATTAGCCAGTGTGGTCTCAAGTGAAACAGGAAACTGTATTCTACCTTGGACTGGCCAGCATGGAGTGATTCTGCCACTTTTTATTCTGATGTCTATATTCTTCAGCCTCCCAACCAGATCTCATACCAGGATCAACCAACAGCCCAGGTATAGAAGGCTATGAATAGTTGAGGATCGAATGCTAAGGCTGAGCCCAGGTATGTGGGCTTCTTCAAACCCAAAACCAAACTCAGGCATTCTCCTTTCCAAGTTTCCATTGTTAAATGTCAGAGACTGGCTAAGTTTTGGGAGAGAGTCATGCAATCATAGGAGTTAGAGATGTAAAGGAGATTATCTTGAACCTCTTCATTTTACAGATGAGGAAGAAAAGCCCACGAACAGAAAGTAAATGTAACAACTGGTCTCTGGAATCAGGATTTAACCTAGGTCTCTGGCTACAGATGCGGTGTTCTTCTAAATATACCATCTGGACTTTTTGCCTTCTCTGGAATTCTGGAATATCTGAATTTCATTTTCTCCTGGGCAAGACACTTGGTTGCCCTGGTCTGCTCTATCTGTTGAAATCATCAGGTCTCCATCCTTGTTCTTCATAAAATAAATGGCTTCCCAGTCGGGATAACAATGGCCATCAGTTTGGGGAATGGATGGTAGTAGAATGCTACACCTAGAGTCAGGAAGACCTAAGTTCAAATCCTTCCTCAGACAATTCCTAGTTATGGGACACTGGGTGAGTCACTAAGTTTCTTTCAGCCTCAATTTCCTCATCTGTAAAATTGCAATAATAAACACTCTCTACCTTCCAGGGTTGTTGTGAGGATTAAATGTGATGATATAAGTAAAGCATTTTGCAAAGCTTAAAATGCTAGCTTAAACAAATTCTGACCCTGGAACAAAGCATTACTGCTCTGTTAGAAACAATGACTATGGAGAATACAGAGGAACCTGGGAAGATGTGATCTGCAGAGGCAGCTAGGAGTGCCATGGTACACAGAGCACTGGGCCTGGAGTCAGAAAGACCTGAGTTCAAATCTGACCTCAAACACTTACTAACTGTGACCCTAGACAAGTCACTTAACTTCTGTTTGCCTCAGTTTCCTCATCTGTAAGATGGAAATAATAATAATATCACCTACCTCCCAGGGTTGTTGTGCAGATCAAATGAAATTAGGATTGTAAAGTGCTTATTTAGCACAGTGCCTGGCACATAGTAAACTCTATTTTTGTAATAGTGATGATCTGATTCAAAGCAAAGTAAGCAAAACTAATAAATTCAACTCCAAATTAAGGGAAAAGAATAATCAAAACTCAGTGCTCTGAAATTCTAACCACAAGTTTGACCCCAAGGAAAAGCTAAGAGAACTCAGTTCTTTCTACAGAGGTAGGGGAGTATGGGTTTGGAATATCATATATAATTATCAGGTTTTTTTCCAGCATGTCGGTCAGTATCGCTGAATTACTTTTTTTTCCTCTTTTTGTTCTTTGGTATAAGGGAGGGTTCCATGGGAAGGGGAAGAAATATACAGGGAAATGCAGATGACGTAAAAACAAAATACAGCAATCCATTTATAAAATGTGTTTTGAAATGTAATAAAATCACAACTTCCACTGCCAAAGGGAAATGTTATTCTCCAAGAACACTTGTTCAAACTGTAAGAGTTCTCTATAGGACCTCACCCTTTTCTGCAATCACCAGCTCCTGTGAAAGCTTGCTGGGCCTTGAGGGGCAATCCACGTCAGTAAGACTGTTTAAAAGGAGTAGAGAGAACTCTAGATCCTCTCCTGGCATCAGCGCTATTTTAGTCTGGAGACCTCAGACTATTCTGTTTTCTGAGATGTTGGGGGCTCTCAGGCTGAATTCTATTTGTTTCCTTTTTTCCTTATATCTGCCTTGGACTCTGACTCATGACGACTCACTCAGACTCTACTCTGCTCCTGCTTGCCCCCACCTGCCTGGTTTGGACTTCTGGGATACTGTCTCCTGGCCTCCATGTCCCAGCCATGCCCCTTTTTGTATTCTCTTTCTACCACTGTTCTTCAAATGGTTAACTTTAGCACAACAATTTAAGCTATAAACCATCCAGTGTCTCTTAGCATAATCTTGGATTCTGCTATTATTGGCTTTTGCTCTCAGGCTTCATTATAAATAACCTCACCTTTTGTGTCTATATGAACTAACACAGAAACCATGGTGTCTAACCTTCTTTTGGCTCCAGTCGTACTACCTACCAGCTGGGCCTGGGTCCTAGCCCTGGCCCCTCTCTGCCTGCCCAGGGCTTAGATCTAATAATGATAAGCACATATCTGCCTAGGCCACCTCCAACCCCTACGACACAGTCAGCCAGCAGACCCTGAATCCCAGTGCTGGAAACTGGCCACTCTGGACTATCCTCCGGGACCAGGCAACAGAAGACAAACCTCACTGGGTCTGATCACACTGTGAGAAGTTTGAAAGGCAGAGATCATGTGAGCAGCTCTGGGTCTGGGCTTCCCATTCTGCTGAGGATCTAGACACCAGGCTGTTTGCAAATCCATCAGAAAATATTTGTATGGAAAGAAGATGGCTTAATTGTTTCTCCAATAAGCCTGTCAGCATGTCTCTGGGTAAGGGGAAGGAACAAGAGCCCTGAACAGACAGATGCAAGCAGCCTGAATTGATCAAGCTCGGGGGACGTAGTGGGATGCGTGGCTGAGCGGGGGCTTACTTGACTGCTTAACGCTAAAGCTTGTGCTTACTGAGCTCACCCTTTGCGGCTGAGCTGATTCTGGGCGGGTGCTGAAAGATGGTGAGGGAGCGTGAATGATACATGGCTAGGCAGTGGGGGAGGCCAGTCAGTCAGCAAGCATTTCTTAAACTTACAGACCAAGCACTGTGTTATGCACTGAGGAAGGAAAGAAAGAAAGAAAGAAAGAAAGAAAGAAAGAAAGAAAGAAAGAAAGAAAGAAAGAAAGAAAGAAAGAAAGAAAGAAAGAGAGGAAGGAAGGAAGCAAGGAAGGAAGGAAGGAAGGAAGGAAGGAAGGAAGGAAGGAAGGAAGGAAGGAAGGAAGGAAGAAAGGAAGGAAGGAAGAAAGAAAGAAACAAAGAAAGAAACAAAGAAAGAAAGGGAGGGAGGGAGGGAGGGAGGAAGGAAGGAAGGGAGGGAGGGAGGGAGGGAGGGAGGGAGGGAGGAAAGAAGAAAAAAGAAACAAACAAAGGAAAGAAAGAAACCCTCAGTGCCTGCCAGGTTCTTCTCCTGTCCTCAAGGAGCACACATTCTAATGTGGACAACAACAAATAAATAACTACAGTGGTGAGATTAAAATAAATTAAATTAACAACTGGTTTTCCACAATATAGCCAAGGCACCACCACTGCCACTGACATGGAGGGTGCAGCCCCCACCCTCGCTAACAACCAGGTTGCAAAATTCAACCTAAAATTAGGTACCAGTTCTACTGAACAGGTGTGAACCAGTTGAATCCCACCACTGGGTACACACAAGCTAGTACGTGAAGGTAATTTGAAAGAAGAAGGCATTACAGATCCCTGATGGCAGAAGGTACATAGGGACCACTGCGCAGCATAGAGAGGAGAGGGGCCATGCCCCTTTGGTGTGGAGGAAGAGGTTATCAGGATGCTCATAAGATCATAGAGTAAGTGCTGGAGGTACCTCAGGGTCCAACTTCTCTGAAGTCTGAAGAAGTTAAGTGACTTGCCCAGGGTGATAAAGTGTGCTTTTATGCAGTTTCTAATAAATATAAAGGAAGGAACTGTGATTTCCACAGTCTCAGAAATTCCCAGTGTGGAAATTCTCTCCACAAACATAGATGGGTAAGCTCTCTATAACCTAGTAGTTAGGTCTTTGGGAGTTGCTGAAGGTTCAGGTACTTGTTTTTTTTCAGTTCTTTGGTTTTTCAGTTCAGTTCAGGCCTCTTCATGACCCCACTTGAGGTTTTCTTGGCAGACATACTGGAGCGGTTTGCCATTTCCTTCTCTAGCTCATTTTACAGATGAGGAAACTGAAGCAAACAGTTAAGTGACTTGCCCAAGGTCATACAACAAATGTCTGAGACCAGATTTAAGCTCAGGAAGATGAGCCTTCCTGACTTCAGGCTCAGCACTCTCTGCTGTGCTGCCTAGCTGCCACTTTGCCAAAGGTACAAATAGCTAAGTATCAGAGGCAGTGAGAACTGAGCCCAAGTCTTCCTGCTTCTAAGCCCAACAGTCCAACCAGTACACTCAGGCTGCCTCTACAGTAACATACTCAAATGGATCTGTGATGTCCTTGATTTGGAAGTTCCTTCCAGTGATGCAGATTGCAACCCATCCATGCTTGTCCATCCTGTGGGACTAAACCATGTTCTTGCCCCAAGAAGCTCAACTGATACAGTCATTCATTCCTCTCCAGACTGACTCTCCTTCCAGACTTTCTCTACAATGCCCCCTCACTAGGTAATTTTATCCCCTCTCCCCATATCCAAATCTTCTTTTCTTCTTGTCTTGTCTTCTCCATTAGAATGAAAGTTCATTGAGGGCGGGGCTGTATTCCCTATATTCCTGTATTCCCAGGGCTTGCCCCATGCCTGGCACATAGTAGGGCCTTAACAAATTTTTTTGATTGACTTTTTGACTCAATATGCTGGAAGTCTCCCTCATTTTTTTTGACATACCAATGAAGCATTCTAGCTGTCGACCTGTCGTCCCTCACTCTTGCAACATAACCTGACATCTGCTCTTTCTGTCATACAGTTCCTTTCTCTCTTGCTTTCTCTATGTTTCTTGTTTCTTCTTCTTCTTCTTCTTCTTCTTCTTCTTCTTCTTCTTCTTCTTCTTCTTCTTCTTCTTCTCTCTCTCTCTCTCTCTCTCTCTCTCTCTCCTCACCTCCTTACATGATGTTCATTAGCAGAGGGCTGTAGTACAGGGTTACTTTCTGAATGAATTTGATATATGAATGAGAGATATATAAAAGAGCCTCTAAGACCATGTTTCATTCCACTGTCGATTTTTTCTCCCAAATCAATAAACAATAATAAACACAATGGGACCTTATTTTCTACATCTTTCAGTCAACTGTAAAATAATAAAGATGAGTTTTGTTATTGGACATCACTCAAAAAAAGACCATTTCTTCCCTCTCAATATCTTCATTAAGGATGCTCTCAGTTCCCGTATATAGGACCCTCGCAAAGATTTTGTAAAGATGGGAGAGTAGGCATCTTGGTTACAGCTTTTGTTTTCATTTGTATTTTTCAGATTTGCAAATGGCCACATAACTAAGAAATAAGAGATCTGGGATTTTAAATTAGATTTTCTGAATATGAAGAACACCAATTTTTGGAGTCAGAAGGCCCGATTTTAAACCCCATCTCTTTGACTTATTACCGGTGTGACCCTAGAATTTTTTTAATTTTTAATTAAATTTAATTGTTTTCAATTAACACAAATTTATTTTCTCTCCCTCCTATCTTCTATCCATTAGATAGAAAAAATGAAAGCAAACCCCTTTTCTGGATATTAACAAGGTTCACAACTTTTCTCCCATGCCTTTGTTGTCTTCTTCTCCTTCAGTTACTGTACATACTGTTCCTTCTGTTCCTAACAAATGTATCACAGGTTTTCTCTGTGTGTGCTTTTGCCAATAAATCTAATCCAGCTGCTTTTGCCAATAAATACCATGCAAATGAGCAGGCTCTGGTTGAATAAGACACCCAAGAGCTATCCTCCAGGAGCTTACCATCTAAAGTGGGAAATGAAAGCTTTGCACAATTAGAATATGGTAAATGTAAAGGTCTAAAAAGAAAAATGCTCTTAGATGTGGAGTCGCTGCACAAGGGGACATCGGGCCTCAAACAAGTCACACCCCTAGAAGCAGGGGACAGGTCCAGCCTAAACCAACATAAAACAAAAAGGATTCGTGGTCTAAAGATTTAAATCTTTCTAAAAGATGCCTTGTCAGTGTCTTGCTAATAAGGAGAAGGTATTCGCAAATTCCTCCTGGGAGATCCAAATCTCAATGTAAGGAATACCTGGCATCCTGAAATATATAGCAACAGCTATAGGCAAGCAGAGGAGTAGGGTGCCCCTGATGATGATGATAGTGGAAGAGTGAGACACTATTCATGTGTCTCTGACAGGACTTAAGAAGGAATGCTCTGATTATAATGACCAATACCGGCTCTTTAGACAGGAATATCCCTAGAATAGTGATAGGCAATTCATCAGGCTCCCATTGCTTGACAAAAATATCCCTTAAGAACATGTAGTTTCCTTTGTTCTACTTCTCTGCTTTACTAACTAATCTTTGTACCTCTACTTTGATCCCCTTAGCGAATCTACCCACTGGGAGGAAGTGCTCCCATTCAGATGACCAATGTCAGTCCCCAGGCTAGGCAAGTTTCCCATTAGCAGCTTGGCATCCTGATTTATCTATCAGTCTCCCATTTGGTTATTGGTTTGAACGAGTTGTGATTTCATCTAAAGCCTAAAATCCCTTCTATCAAAGCAAATCGGCAACTTTTTACCAAGTTATGCCTTAGAAGTGCTGAGAATACTTGGAGTTCACCTGCCCCAGGTCAAAAACTCACACAATCAATTTTTGTTCATCCTTGGGTTTCAAAGTGCACTGATGACATCATGATGCAATGGGTGATGTCCTCTCTTGTGCATAAATTGTATTTAAGTGAAACGGAGTGCTGCAGTCAGCAGCCTCACTCTCTCTTTCAGGGTCATCAAAGTCTAGTGATAAGATAGAAGTTAAGACAACTGGCAATGGCCTGGGATGCAGTGGATGACCTTGGCATCTTTGATGTCTGACCAAGTTCTAAGTGGTCCACAGTGCTTCAGCCACCTTCTTGGCCATCAGAACAAATTGTTCTCATCTGCCCATTCCACTGAGGGAAGTCTTCACATGTTTGAGGTAGATGGCCCACTAACTCACCAATGAGTTTGAGGCCTCTCAGTTATTCTCAATCTGGTTTAGCCCATCTGCCAAAACAGTTCTTCACTGGGGTGTGGCCTCTGTGCATGCCCACATCTTCTTGGAGCCATAGTGAGAGTTGGGTGACAGGTGGACACCTAAAGTGGATCAGCATCCCTGAAAAGGGCTTAGCAAGCCCTCCCACCAGAGGTGCTCGTCCTCACCGAGCACCCCAATATACCCCCACAGAGTCAATATGTGTCCGAAGTAGGACTTGAACCTTGGTTTTCCAGGCCAACAGGCCAGCTGTCTACCCAGTATGCCATTCTGCTTCTCTTTGGAGCCTCTAATCAACTCAGCTGATATAAATCAGTCCTCTTCCCTAGGACTCAGTTAACCCTGAACGAACTAATAAAATTGAGTGTCTAAGAGTACAGAGCTGAGAATGATACCCCAACTCATAGTGCCTTACATCTTGAACTTGTCTAATAAGTGCTTGTTGAATTGAATTGAATTGTTGATCCTGAGCCAAACCAAAAGCAGCCAGTCAGCCTCCCTCTAGCAATCTTGTGTAGGTGTACTCATGTGTCTGGTTCATTCAATAAATTGTCATTATTATACACAATATTCAGATATTGTATCTAAGGATGTGTACTGGGTAGTGTGAAAGGATTTAACAATGCATGAGATCTTCAGTGCCTTCATGAAGCTTTCAATCCAGGAAGTAAGATGAATCAAATAGGAAATAATCGAGTGTCTGTATATATGCAAAGTCAGACACAGAGCCTGTGGAAATGGGGAGAAGTCTAGGAGGCAAAAAAAAGGCATTTGGCTTCCATTATCTTGTTTCCTGTTTTGAATAGGAATGGAGAATTCCAATAGCTCTAGGCAATAGAGCCCTCTGCTGTTCCAGGGAACTCACTACCTTCAAAAGTTGACCATTCCATTTTTTTTTTTTTTTTTTTTGACGCTCTGATTGTTAGGAAGTTGTCTTTATATGGAGCCCAAATCTGCCTCTTGTAACTTCTAGTCATGGATTCTTGTCCTCCCTCTGGGTAAATCTTATTCTTTGGGACAACCCTTCATATCTTTGAAGACTAATGCCACACCTTCCCTAAGTCTTCTCTTCTCAAGTTAAACATCCCCATATCCTCAACCATTTCTTTCCTTAAGAATGATTTTAGAGACTTTATAATCCTGGTTATTACACCCTGAAAGTATTCTGGATTATCAATGTTCCTCCTACCATCGATTCTCAGAGCTGAACACAAAACTCTAGATCAAGGGTGCTTAAACTATTATGTGGCATAAACACTCTTGGTAGGCTGGTCAAGGCGATAGGCCCTTCCTCAGAAAAACATTTTTTAAATGCATAAAATTAAATACAAAGGATTACAAAGGAAACCAATTACATTAAAATATAGTTATCAAAATGTTTGGTTGTATTTTTAATTCACAGAACTCTTGCTTTAGATGGATTCTGCTCATGGCTGAGTGCATAGGACTAACATGACTCACTGCTTATGCTAAACACTATGATTCTATGACTTAAGCCTAAAGTTAGATGGAAGCAACTAGATGGTGCAGTAGCTAGAGCATCGATCCTGGAGTCGGGAAAACCTGAGTTTGAATCCACCCTCATTGTTATTTGTCCTTCCTTCTTTTTCTTTTTTACAGTTTTTTTTTAATTTATTTTTGACATGTTTGGTTTTCAGCATTGATTTTCACAGGCGTTTGAATTACAAATTTTCTCCCCATTTCCTCCCCCCCACACACTCCAAGATGGCGTACATTCTGGTTGCCCTGTTCCCCAGTC
>JAQQSZ010016154.1:0-11099 GCA_028646595.1 Phalanger gymnotis | reverse complement strand
GCCCTGCTTCCCTCTGCTACTTTGTGGGTTCTGCAGTTCTAGAATTGGTTCAGAGCCATTTTTTTTATAGGTTTTCGGAGGGACTTGGCGGGGAGCTCACGCCAGTTACTGCTTTCCAGTCGCCATCTTGGCTCCGCCCCAATACCAAACGGTTTTTGATGTTTACTGCTTTATAGTATAGTTTGACATCTGGTACTATGAGGATCTTTTCCATATCACTTTTTTCATTATTTTATTTGAGCGAACTCGTTCTGTCTCCCCCCTACACTCTTTCCTTTTTTCCTACTTTCCTGTTACTGTCATGGGTACCCCAAACCTTCCAATCATTCAGACTCAAAACCTGGGTGTTATTCTTGAGTCCTCACTTGTACTCACCCATAAATCTAATTTGTTGCCAGGTCTTGTTTCTACCATCACAACATTTCTTGTACATATCCCTTTTTCTCCATTCACATAGCAACTACCGTAATTCAGGCCCATATTGCTTCTTGCCTGGATTACTGCAATAGCTTCCTAATTGGTCTGCTTCAAGTCTCTCTCCCATTACAATCCATCCTCCAGTCAGCTGCCAAAATAATTTTTCTAAAATGACAGGAATTTTTGGTTTGGCATTGAAATGCCTTTATCAGCTGGGCCAAACTGACCTCTAATCTGTGGAAGGCCAGAGCCGAACAGAGCAGGCTAGAGATGGGAGAGTCAGGAATCAAACAGAAATTTAACTTCAAAGTGAGGGAAACAGCTTGCAAGAACAAAGGCAGATTACATACCTGCGACCAGAATCCCACAGCCTGGTCGAGGGACCCGCTTTAGTGGGGCTGAACCTTGATTTCTATACTTGTGGCTGGACAAAGAGTCAAACACTGTAGCGTAGCAACAGTAGTGAGACATAATAGCAACAGTGAGGCCAGGTTGTCTAGTGACAAAAAGTCCATTCACTTCAGGGCTTCATGTCTGGGTGTGTTGGTGCTTGACTGAGCTCAGGGACCATCAGTTCTAGAAGGATTATTGTTATGCCAAGCTCAGGGCACAGCTTGCTTGCTGGGCCTTAGCTCTGGAAAACAGAGTGTTTCCTGATAGTATCTTGACACCCTGTACAACCGAACTCCTTCTGCCTCGTGGATCTCCTCATACTTTACTTCTTTCAATGCACTCCATGAGCCAGCCAAATTGCCCTACATGCAGTTCCTTAACCAGGACACTCCATCTACTGACCATTTCCTTGCATTGGCTGTCCCCCATAGCTGGAATGCTCTCCCTTCTTACCTCCACCTCCTGACCTCCTTGGCTCCCTTTAAAACACAGCTCAAATCTTGCCTCCTATGGGAGGGCTTTCCTAATCCCCTCCTCTTCTCCCCCCACTGCTAGTGCCTTCCCTCTGAGATAACTTTCCAATTATACTCTAGATATCTTTTATGTAGATAGTTATTTTTATGTTTCTTCCTTAATTAGAATGTAGGTTCCAGGTATGTTTCTTATGTTTCCTTCACAATCAGAATATAGGTTCTTCATTCCATGTTTTTAGCTTTCTTTTATCCCCTGTGCTTAATATAGCACCTTGTGTTTGGTAAATGTTTAGTAAATGCTTATTGACTGACTTGGAGCAAAGGGCAGAAGTTGCAGAAAAGCAAATTTCAGCTTAAAGTAAGGAAAAACTTTCTAGGAATTAGAATTTTCTGAAAGTGAAGTGTGCTTTTTAGGGGAGGTAGTGAGCTCCCTATTACTGGAGCTCTAGCGAAAACTGGCTAGCCAGTTGTCAGAGATATTGTGGAGGAAATTTCTACTCAGTTTGGGACTGGAATCATTGATTTCCCTTCTGACTTCGAGATTCTATAAGTGACCGAATGAGGAAAGGCATCATAGTATAGTGGAAAGAAAGAAGGTTGTAAAGCACTTTGTGATCCTTAAAGCTCTCTATCATCATCATCATCATCATCTTGATAATGATAATTGTTACGTTTTTAGAGTGCTTTGCAAAGCGATTAATATAAGGCATCTTATTTAATGCTTACACCAACCCAATGAGGTAGGTGCTATTATTGTCCTTACTATAAAGTGAGGCAACTGTGGCTGAGTGAAGTTTAGAGAATTGCTCAGGGGAACCGAGTTGGCACAGTGGATAGAGCATAGGACCTGGAGTCAGGAGGACCTGAATTCAAATCTGGCCTCAGATGCTTGTTAACTATGTGACCATGGGCAAGTTACTTAATCCCAATCGCCTCCAACAAAACTAAACAGAAACAACAGAATTACCTAGCATTCACACAACTAGTAAAATATCTGAAGCAGTATTTGAATTGAGAGCTTCCTGACTCCAAGGTCAACACTTTATCCTCCGAGCCACTTAGTTTCCTAATATAATTTTTATTATTGTTGTTATCATTATATGTGATTCATGCCTTAGAGAGGTGCAAGCCAAGTGTTACATGAAGTATGGGGGAGGATCCTATCAAATAGGGAAGGTTTTATGGAGGATGAATGAGTAGGCAGCTGATGCATGGAAAAGAAAGAAAGGAACCTGAGGTTACAAAGAACAGAAAGACAAGTATGTCCTGGAAACTGCCTTGCTCACAGAGTCTAAACACTCATTTCTAATTTCTTCAGGTAGAGCCTGAACAGTAAGATTAAAAGTCATTAGAAGGTCACTGAAGTTCAGTGAATAGCATTTACCATGAAAATTATCTTCTTCCACCTCTTCCCATCCACTGAATGGATTCTGTTTTCACTGCAGCCTTAGCTTTTGTACATTAGTTTATGCCATAAAAGCCATCTTTGATTCTAAATAAAGGATTACTTATATAATTAACTCTTTAGAATCACTTGGAGGAATCAGGGGTGTTTAGTTTTTAGGAGAGAAGACTGGTGGGGGATATGACATCTATCTTCAAGTGTCTGTATTCTTGTAGCAGGGAGATTACATTTGTCTTGCTTGGCCTGGGTGGGCAGAACTGGGAGCACTGGGTGGATGTTGTAAAGAGGAAGATTTAGACTCATCATACGGATATAATTACATCTCTTCCAAGCAAAGTCCCAAACGTCCTAATAATTGGTACTATCTCAAAGAGGAATTTGTTGACCTAGGAAGAAGAGAGTTATTGCTCACTGTTGGCTTCTTGCAGAGGCTGAATGAGTCCTTTCAGGCATGCTGTTGAGGGGAGTTCTGTTTGGATATAAATTGTATGAGACAATCTGTGAGATTTCTTCTATATGCAAGAGGCAAGTGGTGATGAAGCAAGACTGGAATTCAGGTGGGAGATTAGGGCTAGAAATATAGTTTTGGGAAAAATGGAGGGAAGACACCTGAATTAAGGCAGAATTTTAGTCGGGACTTAAAGAAAGTTAGGGAGGGGCAGTAGTCAGAGCCAAGGAGAGAAAGCATTCCAGGCACGGAGGAAAGCCAAGATTCTCTTGTTCATGGATCAGCCAAGAAGCCAGTGTCACTGAATCAGAGGACATGTGAGGAGTGAGGTGTAAGAGGACTGGAAAGGTGAAGAAGCTTCGAAAACTAACTACGTCTAGCAGTGCAACCAACGCCAGATTTTGTGGTCAGCCATTACAGAATCAAGGCCCTGAGGACAGACTCAAAGTGGGTGTCCTGTATTCAGAGTAAACTTGGCAACTGGTGGCAACCTGGACAGAACAACAGACCAGGATTGAGGAAGATCTACCTTCAAATGCAGCCTCAGACACTTACTAGTTCTGTGACCCTGGGCAGTCACTTAACCTCTGTCGGCCTCAGTTTCCTGAACTGTAAAATGCAAGTGATAATAGTACCTACCTCCCAGAGTTGTCATGAAAATCACATGAAATAATAAATGTAAAGTGCTTTAATATTTGTGAAGTGCTCAGCATAGTACCTGGAACACTACTTCTCTATTTAAGGTGTATACGCCTGTCAAATTTTCTTTTATATCTAGTCTACTGTATTTTGCATTTGCCTTTTGTATGCTGCTAGTGTATATAACTTATCTAGTACAAAAAGTGAGGGAAAATAATAAACTAAACACTAATGAAAACTTGGATTTATTTTGAGGGAGGGAACTGGCTCAGACTTTTAGTTCTCTTCATCTCACAACTTATCTGAGTGTAGTTAGGGACCAAGTCTTACTACCTGTGTTCACCTTTTAATAAAAAATAAATTTTTACTGAGGTTTTTTGTTTGTTTTTTCATCACTAAAATTTTCTCCAGCATCCGTCCTTCTTTCCCTCCAGAAAGCTCCCCCCTCATATAACAAATAACATTTTTAAAGAGGAAAAAAAATCTACAAAACTAATCAATAGTGTACAATGTTATCACATTTATGATACGCTTTACACTTATCTCACACTCATCAAATTGTTAAGATGGGAATAGTCAATGTTAGAGAGACTGTAGGAAGATAAGCACTGTACAATACAAGATAAGCACTGTACGACACTGTACAAAACACTGTACATTGTTGGTAGAGTTGTAAATCAGTACAACCATTTTGGCAAACAATTTAGAATTATGCAAAAAATTTGACTAAAATGTCCATATCATTTGACTAAAGCTAAGCTTATCCTCCCACAGAGGTCAATGATTAAAAACAAAGTTCCCACATACACTAAAATATGTATAGTAGCACCTGTTGCGATAGCAAAAAATTGGAAATAAAGTAAATGCCTTTCAATGGGAGAATGGCTAAAAAAAACCCAACTGAGTTGTAACTGAGTGTAATGGAACATTTGTTATTGTCTATGAGTCTATGTTGACTTCGCATCAACATTTTCATCAGTGCCTCAGTTGAAAGTATAGAGAGAATGTTTATCAAATTTGCAAATGGCATGAACTTAGAATAGACAACTAGTATGCTAGTTAAAAGAATCACAGACTGGAACAATAGTATGAATTGTGAAAGATGAAACAGTAGGAATTAATTTGAAATAGTGCATTTGGATTAAAAAAATCAACTGCAAAAATTCTGAATGAGAGAGACAAGGACAGAAGGATGTATGTATATATGTATGTATGTATGTTTGTATATATAGATATAGATAGATAGCTACAGGAGTGAATTTTAGTAGACTGCAAGCTCTGTTTGTGCTAGTAAGATAAAATATGGGCTCCAACTTAGGGTATATATGTCACCCTCAGTGGGTATAAGAAGCTTATCAAGGGGACACAGGAAATATTTGGGAAATAATTTTATTATCCTACAGAAATATAGCAAAAGTAGTAGTGTTAGTGAAAAAACATGTGGATTAGAGAAAGAATGTAAAGGGGGAGGAGTGAAGCAGGAAGGGGAGGGGTATATTATAGTACATATGATAAATCTAAAAAAGGCAGCTAAAGGAATAGTTCCTACTGACCAAAACCAAATGAAAGAGGTTTGAAAAGGAAGTTCTTTTCATTCTGACCTAGAAAAATATCAGCAACAATTATGGATTTCAATAATAAAAAAATCCCAAACTGATTTCCAATAAATGAAGTTAAAACATTTTCTCTCTATCTTTAGAGAAGCATCCTTAGAGATGCTAGTTGAAGACATGGGAGTTGATGAGACCACTAAACGAGATAATAGAGAGTTAAAGGAGAAGACGGCCCAAGACAACTGTCGTTAGTGGGCATGACATGGATGAAGAACCAGTGAGGGAGGCTGATGAGTGTGACCAGATTGATAGGAGAGAGCATTGTGCTTATCTCTTTAGTCATGTCTATTTTTACTATGGTTTTGTTTGAGATCATAATCTCCACCCCAGATTTCTAGAATCTACCTGAGACATAAAATTCTACTTTATCTCCTCATTTTAATGCAATGAATCTTTATGTTTCAAGTGTGTTTCTTATTGAAGAAAAAAAAAGACATTGTTGGATTTTGCATTCTAAGCCACTCTGCTATCTTCCACTTTATGGGTTAATTCATACCATTCACATTCATGGGTGTGAGTATTAGATGTGTTTGTCCCTCCATCATATCTTATTAAAATATTTGTTTTATTTTTCTACATCTTGCTCTTTATAAAGATTTAAAAACATTAGGAAATAAAGGCAATGAGACCAATAATTTGAGTGATTGGATCCTATTCCACTCCACCTTTCTTGTCATTCTCTCTCATCCTCAAAAACCTCTCACTTGATCCAGCCATCCTTCTATTTATCATCTCATATCTCTTCTCCAAAGTGATTGGACCAAAGCAACATGAACCCAAATGGTCCACGAGCATATTTTATCCTTGAACTTGGATGGTAAAAATTATATCTTTATTTCAACACAATTCTTTTGTAATCCTATGTGTTGTGTTTTGTGCATTTAAAAACATTATTCTGAGAAGAAGTCCATAGGCTTCACCAAAATGCCAAAGGGGTCCATGACACAAAAAATGCTAGAACCTTTGGTGTAGAGGCAATTTCTTGAGTAGAATTTTGAAGGAGGTGAGAGAATCTAAGAGGCTGAGGTGAGTTGGGAATGGATATTAGGCATAGAAGATAGTGAGGGCAAAGATATCAAGATAGGAGATGGAGTGCTGTGTGTGAACAACATCAAGGCCAGTTTGGCCATGCTGTAGAGTGTTGGAAGGGGAGTAATGTTATACAGTTGGACAGATAGGTTGGGACCAGGTTGTCAAGGACATTAAAAAACTACATATGAGCTTATATTTAATCCTAAGGCAATAGGAAGCCATTGAAATATATTGAGGGATAGAGTGATATGATCAGACTTGCATGTTAGGGAAATTACTTTGGTAGCTGTGTGGGTGATCTTGAGGATTGACTGTATGTTAATGTGAATATAATAATAATAGAAAGGTGATAGACTTAATTATGGCAACTAATTAGGAAGCTTTTGCAATAATTTAGATGAGAGATGATGAAGTCCTGAACTAGAAGGGTGACTGTGTGAATAAAGAAGTGGATGAGTATGAGAAATGTTGTGAGAACAGAAACAACAAAACTTGGCATTGATTTGATTTGTGGGCTGAAGGAGAGTGATGAATCAAGGGTAAATTTATGACCCATAGATCATTGACTCACCATGTAACTTTATACAAGTTACTTCTCATTTCTGAGTCTCAATTTCCTTATCTATAAAACAAGGGAATTAGACCTGAGAATCTCCAAGGTCTCATGTAGTTTTAATATTCTTTTATCCTATGTCCCAGATAGCCTAGATTACAGTCATGATTTCTTCATCCCATGAATTTAGCTAAGTTGAGCTTGGATATTAGAATCACAGAATAATAGAATTTCCCAGGTGGAAATAATCTGAAAAAGATAGGGCTCACGTCTGACAAGTAGTCACCTAGACTTTGCTTAAAAACCTCTAGTGAGAAGGAATACTCTACCTCCCCAAGTAGTCCAATTCACTTTTGTACTTTTTTTTGCACTTTTTTCTCATTTTGAGGTAATTCTTGCTTAAAACAAGAATAAATTTGTCTCTTATCCACTCCTGCTCCTTGCTTTTAGCTCTTTCTGCCTTCTGTAGATCTAAATTTATTACTTCTAGCATGAGTTAGGAAAAAACAGTGATTAATAGATAGGTGGTGTGATGGAAAGAGCAGCAGACTAGAGATTAGAAGACCTGGATAGGAATTCAGGTCTGTTCCCTGTCTTACTAGCTTGGCGATATAGGGCATGTTAATAAAACCCTTAGCCTCAGTTTGCCTGCGTATAAAACAGAAACACCCATTCTTTCACTGTTTACCTCACAGCACTGTTGGGAGGATCAAATGAGATAATGGATGGACATAAAGTACTTTATAACTATAAAGAACTATAAAATATGATGCACAAATGTAATCTCAACTTAAATAGCCCTTTTCACAAAGACTTTGGATCGTGTTACTATATCTTTGGAGAAAGGAAATGGAATCTTGAGGACTTACCATTAACTTAAGCATAACAATAATAATTGTGATTTATCTACATGCTGATTGAGGTAGAAAGGTAGAAAATGGTTTATTGCAGTTCTAATTCTGGCAAAGTTTCCACATGGAACTCAATTGCTTTGTGAATGCAAAAGTGATCATATTGCTGGTTAGTGGTCCATTGATCAGATAAACTGAATTATTTTGTGTTGATAGAGCATGATGCATTTGCTTCTTTAAACCAGGCATGTGCTGGAACTGGGTCACCCTACAACTGATTATCATATTTTCAGTGTGAGTGTTTATACTTCAGAAATTGGAAAATAACTCAAATCAGAGCTTGGTTTAATGTTTATTGATTGTCTACATTTTAAAAAGTGATGGAGAAAATATTAATAATGCAGATTAAACTTAAAAGTGTGTCACGCATGCATTTTTTTCATGAAGAACTGGTTGTTAAATATTTACCAACACACTCTTGCCATGACCCATTCAAAGGTAAGATTGCTTTATTATACCTTGCAATTTCCTGGTACACCTGGAAAAAGCATTTGTAATTTGTAGTAAACCTCTCCCAGAACAAGAATCTTTACTTCCTAGTTGGGTCTGAAACCATGACCATAATGTTTTCCAAAGGTAATGTCATTTCATTTCTAGATACATGGAAGATGGTGTTTATGTGCTATGGAATAGCCAATTTGCTGCTCTTTGCACAGGACACTCTATTTCTTGACTCAGTGATTTTGTAGGGGCTGTTTCCCACCTCATGACTTCCCAGCTTAAATACCATTTTCTTCAATCGACCTCATCTCCACCTTTGTATATTCCTCCTTCTGATATTACCTTCCATCTATTCTGTATATAAATTGTCTCCCCAATTTGAATGCGAGCTACTAGAGGGCAGGGACTGTTTCTGTCTTTCCTAAATTTAACATTTTATTTTTTCCCCAGTTACATGTAGAAACAATTTTAAATATTTAGTTTTTTTTAAGTTTTAAGTTCCAAATTCTTTCCCTTCCTCCCCTTTCTCACCATTGAGAAGGCAAGCAATTTGATAGAGGTTATACATGTGCAGTTATGCAAAACATATTTCAATGCTAATCATATTGTGAAAGAAAACACAGATAAAAAAACCCAAGAAAAATAAAGAAAGTAAAGAAAAAGTATGCTCCAATCTGCATTAATACTTCACCAGTTCTTTTTCTGGAGATGGATAGCATTCTTCATAATAAATCCTTCAGAATTGTTTTGGATCATTGTATTGCTGAAAATAGCTAAGCCATTCACCATTGATCTTACAATGTTATTGTATATAGTGTTCTCCTGGTTCTGCTCATTTCACTTTGCAAGTTCATGTAAGTCTTTCCAGGTTTTTTGAAAGCATCCTGTTTGCGATTTCTTATGCCACAATAATATTCCATCACAATCACACACAACAACTTATTCAGCCATTCCCCTCCATATCCAATTCTTGTCCACTACTAAAAGAATTGCTATAAATATTTTTTGTACATATAGTTCCTTTTCCTTTTTGTTTTTATCTCTTTAGAATTCAGATCTAGTAATGATATTGCTGGGTTAAAGGGCATGAATGGTTTTATAGCCCTTTGGGCATAGTTCCAAATTGCTCTACAGAATGGTTGAATCGCTATACCACTTCACTAAGAGTGCATTAGTATCTTAATTTTCCCACATCCTCTCCAACATATGTCATTTTCCTTTTGTGTCCTATTAGTCAATCTGATAGATGTGGTAGGTCAGAGTTGTTTTAATTTACATTTCTCTAATCAATAGTGATTTAGGGCATTTTTTAATATGACTATTGCTGGGTTTGATTACTTTGTCTGAAAACTGCCTGTTCATATCCTTTGATCAGTTGAGAAATGTCTCACATTTCTATAAATTTGACTCAGTTCTCTGTCATTATCAGTGAATCTTGCTGTAAATTTTTTTCCACATTTATGATTACTATGTATTTCTATCACTCCTATTTTCCCCCCGTTTATCCTACTCTCTCTCCTCTTTCATCCTGTGCCTTCTCAAAAGTGTTTTGCTTCTGACTTTTACCTCCCCCAATCCACCTTCCCTTCTATCTGCCTCCCCCATTTCTCTTGTGCCCCTCCCCTCCTAGTTTCCTGTATGCTAAGACAGATTTCTATACCCAGCTGAGAGTGTATGTTATTCCCTCTTTGAACCAATTCTGATGAGAGTAAGGTCCACATGCTCCTCCCCCCATCCAAATTTCCCATCTTCCCCTCTATTGTAAAAAATCTTTTGTGCCTCTTTTATGTAAGTTAATTAACCTCATTCTACTGCTCCCCCCTTCTCTCAGTGCACTCACCTTTTCACTGCTTAATTCAATTTTTTAGTTAATTATCCCATCATATTCAACTCACATGCGAGCCCCCTTGTCTATGTATATTCCTTCTAACTGCCCTAATAATGAGAAACTTTTAGGAATTACAAGTATTGTTTTTCTTTTGTAAGACTGTGAGCAGATTAACCTTATTGAATCTCTTATGATTTCTCTTTCCTGCTTGCCTTTTTATGCCTCTCTTGAGGATTGTATCTGAAAGTCAAATTTTCTATTCAGCTCTGGTCTTTTCATGAGAAAATACTTAAAAGTTCTCTATTTTATTGAATATTCATTTTTCTCTCTGAAGGATTATATTCAGTTTTTCTGGGTAAGTGACTCTTGGTTGTAATCCTAGCTCTCTTTCCCTCTGAAATACCATATTCCAAGCTCTCTAATACTTTAATGTAGAAACTGCTAAATCATGAGTTATCCTGACTGTGACTTCACAATATTGGAATCATTTCTTTTTTTTTTTAATTTTTTAAATTTTATTTAATATGTTTAGTTTTCAGCATTGATTTTCACAGGACCTTGAATTACAAATTTTCTCCCCATTTCTACCCCCCCCCCACTTCAAGATGGCGTATATTCTGGTTGCCCTGTTCCCCAGTCAGCCCTCCCTTCTGTCACCCCACTCCCCTCCCATCCCCTTTTCCCTTCCTTTCTTGTAGGGCAAGACAAATTTCTACACCCCATTGCCTATGTATCTTATTTTCTAGTTGCATGAAAAAAAAACTTCTTTGTTTTTGAACATCTATTTTTTAAAACTTTGAGTTCCAAATTCTCTCCCCTCTTCCCTTCCCACCCACCCTCCCTAAGAAGTCAAGCAATTCAACATGGGCCACATGCATATCATTATGTATAACTCTTCCACAATACTCATGCTGTGAAAGACTAACTATATTTTGCTTCTTCTTAA
>JAQQSZ010016153.1:0-11099 GCA_028646595.1 Phalanger gymnotis | reverse complement strand
CCTGCTTCCCTCTGCCACTTTGTGGGTTCTGCAGCTCTAGAATTGGTTCAGAGCCATTTTTTTTATAGGTTTTTGGAGGGATTTGGTGGGGAGCTCACACCAGTTACTGCTTTCTGGTTGCCATCTTGGCTCCGCCCCCCTGGAAATTATTTTATATCATTTTGTACATCCTTTGTATTTACTTAATTGTTTATATAGTTGCCTTCTCCCTAACAGAATGCAAACTTCTTGAGGGAATGGGACTGTTTCCTTTTTCCTTTGTATGTACAATGTCAATCACATTGAATGTCTCAGAGAAAGCATTTAAAGTGTTTGTTAAATTGTAATGAAACCTGATATGAACCAAACATTCAGCATTTATTAAACGTCTACTGTATGCCAGGCATGGCATTAGCCATTGGGGACAAAAAAAATAATGAAACAACCCCTTCTTTCAAGAAGCACGCATTCTACCAAGTAGAATACAACATATCCACAGTAAAGTAAATAAAATGAAGCTGTGAAGAATGCAAACAATAAGATTATTGCTCCAGAAGGCCTAATTTGGAAAAGGATAGCTAACATTCTGATCATTTCGAAAACAAAAGTATACGGGGCAGCTAGGTGGCGCAGTGAGTAGAGCACCGGCCCTGGAGTCAGGAGTACCTGAGTTCAATTCCCGGCCTCAGACACTTGACACATTTACTAGCTGTGTGACTTTGGGCAAGTCACTTAGCCCCAACTGCCCTGCCTTCCCCCCTGCAAAAAAAAAAAAATGAAAGTATAGAAGACTGAAAACATAGACATGAGTGTAAGCAATAAATGAGTATAGTTCATTACAAGAGGAAAATAGAGCTAGCTCAGTGCTGCCCAGAGGAAAACACACCAAGGGTAGAGTTAGAAGGCCTTTTATGCCTACTACTACCTCTATAACCCTGGACACATAATTTAAACTCACTGCACCTCAGTTACCTTATTTGTACAATGAGAGGATTGATCTAGAAATGGCCTCTGAGGGCACATTCTAAATTTAGGCTCCTTTAATCTTTAGTCTCAGAGTGTGGACAACCATATCTGGCTCAATAAAGGAAGAATTTCCAGAGAAGAGAAACACGGGTCTCTCCTCCTCTCTAAGGACTTAAACATATTTAAATGAAATAAAACTCAAGGTTTCTAAATCTCAAGTAGGGGACAGTGATTCTACAAGAACTATGACAAATAAACCAAGACTTCATATTGAATTTTTCCCTCTTTCAGATGAGTTCTGCAGAAATGACGAATTCAAACTAAACCAGACTCACTTTAACTTCCTCCTTTAGCATGAGCTACATTAAAAATAAAATATATCTTTTTGTTCTGTTTATAACTCACATGCTGACATGGCACCCTTCTATTCTATTCTATTTTAACAATCTTTTATTGTTATAGCTTCCAACTGTTTTCTGATCCACTTAATTTACACAAAGATTTACACAATGTTATCTTAAAAATAGCCAAGCTCATCTCTAACTTACATACACCATCTACATTCTATGTCTGAATCCAACATGTATTACTGACGAACAAGAAAAAGAAAAAAGAAAAACAGCACAGTCTTAGACAGGTTCAACCCTATCACTTTATTTCAGGAAATCAAATCTCAGAGAAACTAAGTGACTCGAAGATCACACAGGTAGCAGGGAGCAAAGCCAAGTGTATGCAAAATTGATTTGTATGCATATGTGCATATTTACACATATGCAGGTTTGGGTTTCAACACCGATTTTCCCAAGACTAAATGAATTATATATCCTCCTAGTTATGTACCTTACTAACATAATTTTACTAGCTTGATTATTTAACAATATTGCACAACGAGCTCATTAGATAATGTAAAATAGAAACTTTAATGGAGTGGAATGATCACACATTTAAATGATGACTGGATGATAAAGCATTTATTAAATACTGTTTACATGCCAGGGACTATGCTGGGCATTGGGGATACAAATATTAGCAAATGACAGTCCCTGCCTTCAAGAAACATTTATTCTGATGGGGGAAGGGAGAGACAATATCAAGAGGGAGGGAAGAGATTCATGTGAGTGTCAGTAAAGTTCTAAAACAGTATAAAGGAATAACCTTTTCTGGAATCTCTCATATCATTCTGGATCTATCTTACATATGGAACATTTCCTAACTTACCTTGTAGTTACTTGGGTATATACCTTACCCACCTCTAACATGCTATAAATGCCTAGAGGGAAAAAGCTACTGGGTATTTCATCTGTTACCTGTAGCAATTAGCATAGTATCTAGCAAATGCTTCATTAATATTTGTTGCAATGAATTTCAGAATCTGATAAGAACCAATTAGTGACTGTCTAATGACTTGCCAGAAATTACTCTAGTCAAAGAGATAGTGGCCCTCACTTCTTTTTTTCTACAATCCAAAGCCTTTCTTTGCTTATTTATTTATATAACTTGACTTTTCTTCAGGGTCTAAGTGTACAAATCCACAATATTATTACTTAATATTTTTTTTTCCTTTCAGTTGCTATGCTGTGGAGTTAATCTAATTTTTTTGTCAGGGTCATAATAAAGTCTTACTTTCTGCTTTTCAAACCACAGCAGTCTCATGGTTTTTATTTCCATGTAAGGGTTTAGACAAATATAAATAAAATGACTACAATGGAAAATGAATTTTTCCTTTAACCACATTATTCAGAATAGGTAGTAACCATGATCATATGTCTCCCTGTGAGATTTGAAGGGGAAGATATCAAATGTTAGGAAAACATGTGACAGCAACAATCTTAAGACCTGAGTTCTATTCTCTGCTCTGCTAGTAACTAGATATTTAATCTAGAGAAAGTCATGTAATCTCTATTAGCCTCTGATTGCTCATCTATAAAATGAGGGAGCAGGAAGAGATCATCTGTAAAATATCTTCAGTTCTGACATTTGATACTGTATGGGACAGAATTTTTAAATAATAGGAGAGACATCCTTAGGAGGAACAAAGTAAATTTATTTCACAAACCTTGCAAGATTTGGGCTTATTTCCATAATGGAGGAGGAGGCGAGGTAAAAGGGAACCTGTCCTAATTTATACTGTTAATGAAAAAGATTCCCACCCACCTCTATCCCTTCTCACCATTGGCTGGGAGGTGGGCTTACAGTCTAGGTGGAAAACTACACAGAGGACCAAGGTTGATCTGGTCCATTCAGGTTTTTCCCTATCAGAACTCAACTGCCTGGGTGGTGTCTGAAAGTCTAGGGAAAGGAGAGACCTTCCTAGAGCAAAGAACAAATAGTTCACAGGAAATTCATTATCTTCTAACATCTGAGAGAGAGGGGGAAGGTCATGCCTTCCAAAATTACAAGGCCAAATCCCAAAACCCCTCCATTAGACATACCTTGTGAAGTCTTCACAATTATCCATCCCATTCAATACTACAAAAACATGACTGTTTTCTATAAGATATATCTTTAATGTAAGACCTCTGATTTCATATACCAATTTCAGATCCATCTGATAAAAGGAGAGCTTAAATATGCTGATTTAAAAAAATTATTTTACTTTAACATCTTAGGAGGAAATCATTTACAGAACTCAGATGGAAAAACTATCATAGCAAAAAATTGGTAACCAGCATTAGATCAACTTTAACTCTCTTAGCTTAGAGTATAATAAGAACAATTGATAACTGCATCACACTAGTCTAAATACCAGACTCCCCCTTCACCCATTCACCTTCCTTTACATGACTAATTCATTTTCCTAAAGCACAGATCTAACCAGGTCATTTCTCTGATGAAGAATATTCAGCATCTCTCTAATGTCTGTAGGATAAAATGAAAACTCCTCTATTTGCCATTTACGCATTTTCAAAATCTATCTTTCCAGATTTATTTCATAGTATTTCCTCTCACACTGTCTACCTTCCATCCAAACTGGCTTACTTACTATTCCCTATATAAGACCAGCCATTTCCTATCTATCCAACTTTGCACAGATTGGATTGGAACATTCTCCCTCTTCATTTGTTAGAATCCCTATCTCCATTCAAGGCTGAGCTCAAGTACTGGTAGGTTCCCCTTACTGTGACTTAAGACTGCACGGCTCTGCCTCACTTAAATCCAATTTATTGGCAAGTGAAGACATCACCCTCCTGATGTCATTCTCCCCCTCCCTCTCCCCCAGAACAAAGGAAGGGTACCAAGGACAATAATGAATCCTCAGAAGGGGTCACTTGATTCAAATTTGCATTGCCTATTTCCACAGGGCTAGAATCAATTACCATATTTTACATAATTGTGATTACTGTGAATTTGAATACAAGGAATTCATTATTTGCACCAATCAGGACTTGGCTTATTCCTATAAAAAGCCCTTTTCAATCCCTCCACTCCCCCAGTAGAGCTGACCATCACAAATTCCTTTGGATTAATTTTGAATAATTTTTTTTATTCACTTATCTATGTAGATGCTATTTATTCCAGTAGATTACAAACTCTTTGACAACATGGACTATTTCATTTGTTTTTAAAATTTCCAGGATCTATCATAATTCCTTTCAAGTAGTGGGACTCTACTAGACCACTACCAGAGTAGGAGAGATATTCACCTGATGACTAAACATTTGGGAATAGCTGAATTTAGACATCCAAAATAGTATACACCACTGGAAAAAAAAAGTATCCCTGATGAAATATGCACATAATGAAAAATGGATTTAAAATAATTCAGTATAAAGTAAAATAATAATTGTATGTGTATTGCTTTTATTCAGACTCAGAGAAGATGTATCAAATATTTAGCAAATTCAAAGCCCTGTCCTAGGTACTAAGGAAGACACAAAAAATAGAAAAGATGGTATATGGCCTCAAGGAGCCTCCAATCTAGTAGAAAAACTTAATAGCTATTAGATTTATTTTCAACTTAAAATTACAAAACACTTATTGTCACCATTTTTATGCATAAGCACAATGAGACTCAAATGGACTAAGAGATTTATCCAGGGTCACATAACAAGTAAGTGGTAGGTGTAAGATTTAGATTCCGGATTTTCTACTCTCATCATAAAATCTTGTCAGGAAAAGAGGTAGAACATAAGCATGATGCCTCTCTTGACTCATGCTCCATTTAACAAAAATATGCACCTATACTTGCATAAGGAATAAAGATTCTGGAGCAGCCATGTGTCCACAGCACCAGCCATGAATCAGAAGGGCCTGAGTTCAAATCAGGTCTGAGACACTTAGTTGCTTTGTGACACATAACCCCAATTGCCTCAAAAAATGAAGATTCTCCCATTGGGCCTTTCCTTAAAAAAAATGCACACACAGACAACAACTTAAAGGAAAATGACAAATACAGGCAAGACTTCACTAAGCCTTCCCAACTTTAATGATCTAATTGAGAAGATGAGTGAGACTTCAGATGAAAACAGTATTGTTAGCACGATCCTCTTGCAAGGTATAAAAGGTAAAATCATCTGGGCACTCTTGGTTATGATGAATCACCAGCTTGCAATGATAACACCAAAAAGCAAAATGTCATATTTTCTTTTCACTAGGTATATTGTTTTTCATCTAGACCAGCTTCCTGTTTTTAAAAACTGCACTGTTTCATTTTTTAAAATGAAAAATAGACTTTTTTTTGTCTTTTCAAAATGCATAAAGTCTGTGATATGACCTCTATTTTTACAGATGGTTTAAGTTTTCAACATTTTTAGTGAGTTAACAAAACTTCATAGGAGCCTTTCTTTTTCCTGAAGCACCATTATGTATAATAACCATCCTCTCTAAAAATATTAATCATTATAGCCATTTGAGATTTCACTGAAGTATCTGTTTATTATAGCAACAATTATAATCAAATGAATTAGACACATGAGACTGAAATTTTACTTAAATTTCATACATGAAACAAGACCAGAAATTTTGTTGGGGCATTCTTGAGTGGTTCTGCAGATGTATCTCAAGAATGACATCAATTTATCAACATAAATTTTTGAATACATTATCAGCTATTAAAAAGCATTTGTTATTTCAATTATTCCATCCTATTGAATGGAGAGGTCATGTATCTCAATTGATCTTTATGAAACAGTCTATTATGCAAAAGGTTCCCCAGGCGTGCTTGGCTCAAAAATAGCCTACCACTTAATGTTTGCCAAGTGTTACTATCTTAAAATTATAAATGTTGAAACACCAACACTTTGGCTGCTTTTGTAACACTCATTTGATGTTTACAATTTGGTAAATGTGCATTTTAAAAAATTAACCAAAGGGTTTAGTTAATTAAATTGATCCAGAGTAAGAACTAGGTCAATGTATTGTGAACCGAAAAAAAAGAAGAAAAAAACAATTTCCAATATGGTCAGGTTACTGAACAGTTCAATTTTGTTCAATGAGTTCTATTGATTTTTGGCAGAGAGAAAAAGAAAGACAGATGGTGAAAGAAAGAAATTGAGTTGCTGATGCTGAAATACAGTATCACACTGAATTTGAAAGAATGGTGTTCAAAAATCTCTAAATAACATTTCAATTAGAATACAAAAACTAACATATACTAAATATTTCTGATTCACCAGAGAGTGTTAAGAAAATGTGCATATGGTTCAATTTTGAAACTGTGTCATCTCAATGCTAAAATAAAAAGCACCATAGGGTGAGAAAGGTCCTTTATGCTACCAACTTGACAAAAAACATAACCCACTCTTTCTAGATCCTGTGAAGGGATGGACAACTTTCTATTGTCTCCTCATTAATTTAACTACTAGGAAATTAGAAATTTGAAGGGTGAAATAGATGAAAAGAAATGAAACCTTCATTGTATAAATGAATATAGTTTTGCCCATGCAAAACATACTGTGCTTGTTAGCGTCTAATTAAAATTATAGAAATACGTACAGATATGTGTATTAATGAGAGGCAAAACTTTTCTAAATACAATACGAAGCTCCTAATCATGGTAATATGCCATCATAATGGGATATAGGCATCAATGTAAAATCTTATCCTACTCAAATCCCTACCCTACAGGCTCAGTCTAGAGTACTAATACTCTGAATGTGTATGTTTTAGTTGATTAATTCCACCTTCAGTTCAATTTGGAGAAATAAACGAACATAAGGAGCAAAGAAACAAGTCATTTTTTGCATGCAGAATGAATGGTTTTAATAGAAGAAACCCATGATAACCACAGCAATATGAAGTAAATAAGAGAAACATTTATTTTGGTGTAAGCATATTTTAAAGAATATTATTAAATATTGTATTTTACTCTAATCAAACCTGAATGTTCCTTTTTATTCTCTGTATTTATTTCAACACAAATAGAATAAATTAAATCATATTAGACTGCTGAAAACAGGGAGAAAGGGAGAAAATCGTGCCAACATCTTGCCAATTTATAAATAGAGAAAGTTTTGACCAACAAGAAGACTTCGCCATGCTTCCTCAAACCTCAAACATGCTTAATTCAAGTTCTAAATCAGACCTTGTCTATATTTTGTGGGTAAACTAAACCAATCTATTTATTTTGCCCATTTCCACAATCTTCCGCTAATCTCTAAAATTACCTAAATGAACAGCTCAGCCATTCCAAAATCTCTTCACTTTGTATGTTTGGAAAAAGTTTCGATTTTTGAGAAAAGCTCACAAGACTTAATGTAATATCAGTTTCGGACATATACTATATTTTTAAATGTTCTTGTCATGTTTAACTTGAGGGAGAAACTAGTGACATAAAAGGCTACTTCCTGAATTCTCTGGTTCCTTTCTTCAATTTGGGAAAGGGCTTTCTCAAATTTTCCTTCTCTATGACTCCATGCCCAAAGCCAAACTAGACAGCTTGAAAATTTATCAAGCAAAAGCAGAGGTTTAAGTATTTTAGATTAGTATTGAGAACTTTTGAGTTCTCCTTGGAGAAAATCATCCCATTTGGCTGTGTTATTTAGTATGGAATTATATATAATCACAGATGACATTGGAATAGACTCTCAATGTAACCCCTTGGAGTATCTATAGAATATGGATATTCCTCAGATATCAGAAGAAATTATTTGTCAGTACTTAATGTAACCAGATCATTTGAAAATAATGCATACCAAAATTTATCAGCTATCAAGAAATCCTTTAGATATATTCAAGGTGGTAGTGTAATGAATCTTAGTATGTGGTCACTGATTGATTCAAAGGATAGCAATAATCAGAGGGGGTCGATTACACATGTGGACCCCAATAGTTTCCTAAAATGTTATTATTCTCCTGGAAGGCAGCAGAAACTTGCTTCTAGGAGACTGTAGACTAGACTAGAATATACATATACATTCTGTAATGGCCTAGCATAGGTTTGAAAGCAGCCCCGTCCCCCCACCCCCTGCCCCCTTCTCTGTATGGCCATAACTACTGGTGTTTTTAAAATGTCCTGGCTCAGTACATGCCCACAGTTTTTTGCTGTATTCCCATCTGAGAGAAGTGGTGACATCTTTCACTCTATGTGATAAGGGAGAGAAGGACTTAGGCCTTCATCTTCCCCCTGAATCTGAGTCCATGAGAGATGAGCCCAGCAATTTGGACTTTTTGTTAGCTATTTTCCATTTTAGATCCAGGACTGAAGATTCTAATCTGCCCTAGTAGCTGTATATAGCTATACAGTCAATGGAAAAATGCTGCTACAAACTTATCAGTACGTGAGTGCTTCAGTCCTCCAATCTCCCAGAAGAAAACTCCTAACATCTCCCAAATGGATATGTATCCATGCGTATCCATGACACTAGGAATCTAAGCTCTCTGTGCCGGATAGCCTGGCAGCAACATTCGGAAGATCAAGGGTCATAGGACTCCAGTCTAACAGTCTAAAGTCCAAAACACCATAGGCTTTGGACTTTAATTCCGTTGGTTTTATTGTTGTTCAGTTTTTTCAGTCATGTCTGACTCTTCATGATCCTATTTGGGGCTTTCTTGGCAAAGATACTGGAGTGGTTTATCATTTCCTTCTTCAGCTCATTTTAGGAAACTGAGCAAACTGAAACAGAGTTAAGTTACCTGCCCAGGATCATACAGCTAATAAGAATCTGAGGCCAGATTTGAATTCATGAGGAGGAGTCTTCCTGACTCCAGGGACAGAACTCTATCTATTTTGCCACCTAGCTGCCTATGACACTACCTTTACTAATGTTTTAAATCCACATACCTGGTAATCGGAGTAAATTGTTCTAGAATCTGAAAATTCTGATACTCATTTTAAAAAGTCATGTTTTTTCTTTTGGAATGTTTGATAGCTATTCTTTAGTAACAGAGACAATTCTAGTCTCTTGGGTAGAATCTAGATTTATTTACTTATCTAAAAAATCAAATTTTGGGATATGTACCATTTTTGAAACTCAAAGGATTTGCAAGACAACTTCCTATATATCCACAGAGACAATTACAGTAATATGTCTTCCTCAAAATATTTCTAAGAAAAAGTAACCACTAACTCCAACAGCAATACCCTCATGAGTCCTGAATTATGCATGCCTTGCTAGCTTAAAAAAATACATATATGGAAAAGAAAGAAGTAACCCATTTTGGTAACTTCACCACAAGACAGTTCAGTTGTACATCCTGTGAGTCAGATATGGGGCTTTTAGTAATCCTTTTCAGGCTTCCTTTGGTAGGTCTCTGTGGGGGTTGGAGAGTTCTTTCAGGGGTGCGCAGGAAAGTGAAATAATTATCATTTATTTATGTGGGTTGCTGTTTCCATCGCCAAATTTTAGAATGCCCTATGGAGCTCTCCCTTTTTCCCCTCCCACAAGGGCTGTCTGAATGAAGGACTTGTGAGTTGGCTTGCCATTATAATAGGTCAATGTTTGGTTTCAGCTTTCTAAATTATAGCCAACATTTTTTCCCCTAGACACTGATCTCCACCATCACCACCCTCCATCCTTATTCTGCCTCTCCCCATATAATTTAGCATCCTAATCTGAACCAAATATTTTGATGAACTACTTTATCATATGGATCCACTGTACTGTAAAAATCTTGATGTGTGAATCCTTATATCTGGAAAAGTATCTAAGAGCACTGCATGTGTGAACCATAATTGCCCCACAGAAGAATGCTCTGAACTTTTATAGCAGTTTCTATTTATGAGCAAAGTTATTCACCAACACTAACAAGTATTAAATTTTCACAACATCCTTATCACTTGACTTGGCATGAAAAATGGTAAATTTTAGAAAGCCTGGATATGAAACTGTGGATTCAATGCCCCTAATTATTTTCTCAGAACCCTGAATTCTTTCAGTCATCTTCTTTTAAACACTTAGAAAATTCCATCTACCTTGCATTGTTGGGTACCAATGATAAATCCTTTTCAGTCAATTACAATCCAAGCCTAAGATGTTCATTAGAATTTATTTTGTGGTCTGCTGTCAAATTGCAAAAACCACTTAAACAATCATCCAAATTAGTGTAAATGTTAAGACCTTTGAAGACAAGAAACAGCCAATTGAAAAATTGTCTATCCAAATTGGAACAGAGATCAGAGGTGGTGCAAATATGTTTTCTATTGGAGTTTCCACCACAAATGTTTTCTGCTTCCTGTATTTAATAGAAAACATTCCTTGAGTAAGATGTGTACCTATCAAGAAAATGAGATCATTTATTATCTTCTAAAAAATAGAAGCTTATTTGTATATGGGAGACAGCAAGACAGACCAATAGGGTACCAGCATCTTATTTGAAAGTGTCTTGAATGCTTATTTAAATGCAGATTAAACAAATGTAGCTGCTGCTTTCTATGCACAGAAAATGAAACATTGACCTATCTATGTCCTAAGTCAAATGTGGAATGAGGAAGTCAAGAAATTCCTTTGATTCTCACAAATCCTTACAATTGACTCTATTCTGAAGCCACATTCTTCCAAAGCCAGTTAATAAGTGCAAGCAAAAGTTTGGACTATAGGAAAATGATGTCTGGATTCATTTCCCTCAATGACATGTATTAAGATTTGGGTGGTATGGGGGGGGCGGAGCCAAGATGGCGACTGGAAAGCAGTAACTGGCGTGAGCTCCCCTCCAAGACCCTCCAAAAACCTATGAAAAAATGGCTCTGAACTAATTCTAGAACTACAGAACCCACA